>SGPL01000048.1:0-99657 GCA_004802705.1 Bondarzewia mesenterica
TTAATTATTTTAAACTAGTAGATCAGAATAGAGAAAAACTCACTATGATATAGTATGACTTACATGCTAAAAATGCTCGCCTACATACTGGGTGGACAATTTAGTAACACAGGTGTACAAAAAAAATTGCAACCTGTTTCTCTACAGTAAGATTCTGTATTGTAGTAAGGCCAATAATTTGAAGGTAGAGACAAGAGTTAAGAAAATGTGTCTATGTACCCCAAGCTCACAGTGAATCTACTCAGGGTAGCTGCGAATAAGTTCTGAAACTCAGGCAGCACTGCTAAGAGTTGAATTATGATATGAGATGTGATCATAAAGAAGTTTAGCCTAGATGAGCATAACAGTTACCATAAAATGGGCAATAATAATGAAAATTTAGAGGATAGTTATTTGTTGGAGCTACTAATTTATAGAGACCTCTCTCTTCACTTACTCTTTTGCCTCTTTTACTATAGCGAGTTATAATAAGAATCTAGTATAATTAGCATGTGAGCTCAAAATTGGATAAAAATC
This sequence comes from Bondarzewia mesenterica, assembly GCA_004802705.1. Classification (NCBI taxonomy): domain Eukaryota; kingdom Fungi; phylum Basidiomycota; class Agaricomycetes; order Russulales; family Bondarzewiaceae; genus Bondarzewia; species Bondarzewia mesenterica. The sequence continues at coordinate 517 of SGPL01000048.1, forward strand.
TAAAATATATAATCAATATCTTATATAATAAGTAGATGGCACACATAAAATTTCATCTTAAATAGCATCAAGAGATCAGTTTTAATTTGGGCTTCAAAAACTATTCCAATAATAAGCACTTAATATTCTTTTTTTCCTTTAATTATTGACTTTGAGAAAAAGAATTCACAAGGCTTACAAGCTCTCTTATTTATGTTAGTATTTTATTTTTTTAGATTAATATTAATATTATTATGCTATTAAAGCTTACTTTTTTGATTAATGTGCTTATAGTATATATTTATTACTTATAAAATCCAACATTATATTACAATTAATGCAGTTTATAAATATATAAATAAAGATTATGAGCTTAAACTTAAATATCTCTATTCTTGATATAGCTGATACCTTAAATATATTAGTTGAATAAAGAGAACTATAAGTTGCTCAATAACAAAAACTCTAAAGATTATCTATAATCAAATTTATCATTGAAACAGTTTTTGAAGCTCACATTAAAACTGATCTCTTGATGTTATTTAAAATGAATTTTTATGTGTGCCATCTACTTATTATGTATGATATTGAGTATATATTTTAGATTATCATCTAGTTTTAAGCTTATGTACTAATTATGCTGATTTCTTATAGTAACTAGCTATAATGAAAGAGGCAAAAGAGCTAATTTAGACAGAGAAGGAGCACAGCTAGTATGTATGATAGAAGTTGATATAGAAGTATCTAAAGTTTTTATGAGATATTGAATAATTATAATATAATATAATATTTATTTATAACTAGTTATTCTTAGATTTTATACTGTTTTAAAATCTATACTTATATAAATCTATACTTGGCCTTTTTAATGAATCTTTAGTTAAAAAGATATGCTTGTATTTGTATTATATTATATTTGAGTGAGTATATTATAAATAGTATATATATATATACTGAATTTATTATTTATATTATAAGAAAGTGACTAATTAATATTATAAAAGGTTTTTATAAATAAAGATACATGATAAATAAATGCTTTCTATAATATTAGCTAAATACTAAAATTAGTACAAGTACATAAATTAAAGTGAGTTGGGAGATCTGAGATAATAAGTTATAATAATGATTACTTTAACACTTTCTTTAAGTTACTGCAATTTTTAATTATATAATCAACTTACTGTAATGATCTTGAGGAATTCTTTTTATTTAAATATCTTTTAAATTATCTACTAATATTAAGAAAAATACTTCATGTAAATAAATTCTAATTAATCTAATTATATTATATTTTTAAGCAACTTTTATATTTAAAATTCAATTTATATTAGATTTTATTAACTATAAATAATAATATTATTATAAAGTGTATTAGTACTATTTGATTTACCTTTTAAAAATCATCACCAAATTTTATTTGCTCAAACACTACTTTTAAGCATTTATAAGCAATTTTAATCAATTTTTATATATTTAGATCTCTATTGTAATTATTTTGATTAAGTCAAAATGACTATTAAATTTAAACTTGTAAATCATAACTCTCTTAATTAAATAAAACCTTTTTAATAATGTATAAAATGTTTGATGTTAATATAAATTAAAAGATAGACATTAACATTGATAAAGAGAGGTAAAATTAATTATAAATCAAATTTAGCCTATATATTAAAATATTTAACTTATAAAATATATATTGCTATAAATAAGTGATTAAAAATGTTTTATCCATACAATGAGTCAATAGTCATGAGTAGATAATATTTTTGAGTTCAAATCTGATTGATGATAAAAAATACAAAAAATTATAATAATAATAAATTGAGATTTTGAGTTGAAACCTGAGATAATATACATAAAAAACAAGTAGCTAAAATTTATTTTTATTTATTATTATTTATTATTAAGCTATTCTTATGTATGGTATAATAAATAGCAAGTTTACTACTTACTCACAAAGTATACATAAGTTCTTAACTAAATTAAACTGTATTTTATAATAATTTATAATTTCCAAATAATAAATTTCCATATATGATATGTTTTTTCTGATAGATCCCACATGTTCAACTTTGAGCTCTCTAGCCTCAATACACTTGTGAATGTAATAATAACAAATATTAATATGTTTAACTCAGTTGTAATTAATGTATTTATATGTGAGTACATTAGCACTAAAGTTATTATTGAAGAGTAATTAAGATCTATCAATAGAGATCTTTAGCTTATAAAAGAGTATGTAAAGTCAGATAGCAATTAATTGCTGTTTCTTTAAACTTTAAGCAATAGGCCTAGCAATGAGTAAAAAATTATAGCTTATTGATGAACACCTATTTAGCTTTTAGCATAATTAGCATCAAAATATCTAATCAGTTGTATATTGACCTACTTCTTATTATAAGTGATGCTATAATTTGTGGTACCCTTTAGATGTCTACATAGATGCTTCATAACTTTTTAGTGATGAAAGCTAAATGTATTCATGAATATCTAAAAACCTGCATAGCATATGAGATGTCAAATCAAGTCACAACTATTAGATAGTTTATTGCACCTAAAATCTTGTAGTATAACTCTGCCTAATATGTCACTTATTTAGCATCATAAATAAGTTTAAAAAGCAGTAATAAGCTCTTTTTATAAATAAAAGAGTCACTTTGGCATTACACTTTATTATGTCAGCATGCTTCAAAATCTAAAGAAGGAATTTATATTGAGAAATGCAGATAGTCTTATGTGGATGATCTCACTTAACTCAAATTCTAAGAATAAATTAAAGCTTACTATTAATTTCCTTTATATCCTTAATGTGATAAGCAGTATTGAGCTCCCTTTTCATCCACAGAGTCTCTACAAAGCTAGTGAATAGTCTCAATGTATTATTTATATAAGTGAGAGTGATCATATGATCGAGTCTGATAGTCTTTGAGTGAGTGCAATAATTAGCAAAGAGGTTAAAATAGCCCATGCATTAGTAAGCTTAATTGAACTTGAGCCACTAATTATTGCTATAATTTTTGAATAGCTATTTTTTTGATATATATAATAATTATTTATCAATAAAAAAGTTAAAATGTAAGTTATATTCCTTGCTATGTATCTTAGAATGTGCTGATAGATATAGATATTCTACTCTTTTTTTAAATAAAAGCATCCTTTTTAATGTGTACAGACTACACAAGATGCATGCTGATAAATATATAAATCTAGCTAATGCTTCTGCATAAAATGAAGAATACTAAGATAACTAACATTAGCTCCTCTTTATGTCACTCAATGATATAAATATAGTCTACAATTATAATATCTCCTACGTTAATTTCATCTCTATCATACAAAGCTCTGGCATGAGAAAATCACACACTATAAATGAAATAATGAAGCTTGTATTCACATTGCCTTTTAACGTACAGATTACCTTTTAGCTTTCAAACTTACATGCTTTCACTTCCCTTCAAACTGATGTCAGATTACCAGTTGCTGAACATTCTCATTCCTATTTTTTATTCCATTCTTCCTACTCTAACTTTGCCCTTATTTGCTCATTTTTTACCTTCATCATATAATGTTTGTTATATCTTTTGGTCTCTCTTCTCTACTCTCTGCTCAATATATAAGCTATGATATCTCTCTGCAAAATATCAGATCAGTCTCTAGACTTCAGGCCTCATTTCCCTTGTGTGAACTATGACTATGACTGTGACCTATGAACTGCGACCTGTAACTTTGACTTTGCTGTAATTTACTATGATCTTTGACATTGCTGTGACTTATTACTACCTTGGTGACTTCATCTCCTCGATGTCCCTCATCTATCTCTATCACCTCATTTTATCTTTATATTTTATTCATCCTCTTGTTCTATAACATCTTGAACCTTTGACCACAATATCACATTGACTTTGCCTTCTTATCAGAATATTGCTCCAACATTACACCTGATCGCATGCTTTTATTCATCTTTTGTACTCATCCACTCACANANCTATGTCTTTGCAGCAAATGTCTACTCGACTCACCCTCTTGCACATCACCTGTGGTGTTTTTTGGGGGTGTTGTTTCTCCCCTAGGGGCATCGCAAGTGTATCAATGAAGATGGTGAAGGTTCTGGATCTGAAATTAAGAGGCAAAAATAGTAGTCTTCAAGGCTAGGGAGCAGAGGTGCTCATCAATGCTAGCGTTTAGCTTCAGGCTTATCTTGTGTAGGTTGCAAAACCCTATCATATCAAAATAATGAAGCTAGGGATAGGGTGGATGAAAGCAAGCATAGACGTGTCGGAATGACAGAACCTATCAGTACACAACTGAAAAAACACCACATCAGCATTGCAGTGAAATAAAGAAAAGAATTTTGACTTCTAACTACAGAGAGGGAAAATTGGAATGGGGTAAAGGGTAGGCACTCACCCTCAAGATTTGTGGGAATTGTTACTTATGAATGAAATCTGGGCCATTTTGACTCACTTGATAAATTCAAGATTATGATTCCTAAATTATAAAAAATAAAACACAGTCCTCCTCTGTTTCTCCTTCTCTCATCATGTTCTATAGGACACTAGCCTTCATAGTGACCTACACAGAAGACAGTCATTTTGTGTTAAGGTAGAATATCATCGAGCATGTGGTGTAAACATGCTAAAGGAGATAATCTGATGTACAAAATCTCAGCACGGTGATCATCTTGTCGATGATCAAATGCATGCACAATACACCATATGAGCACCAGCTGCCTTGTTGACAGCTAATATGACTACATCGAGTGTGTGGTGTCAATGATCAAATGCATGCATAGCATGAAACTATCAGCACCAGCTGTCTTGCTGACAGCTGATGTGAATGCATCAAACATCTTGTTGATGGTCTGATGCATGCGCTGCATGAGAACTACCTTATATCAAACAGTTTGTAGATTTTTATGATCATTCACATATCTGACATAAATTTAGTTTTCTCTATAAAACTTTATCAAGCTCTTACTACAGGATAGAATACCACTACTGAATCTCTAACAACCCATACATCAATATTTTGTGTGCACATCTACGCATTATATCACTCAACATGATGAAGGACTTTGATGTAGTGAAGAACATAGAGGAAATAAGGCAGAGTGAATCGAAGGTGATCTAATAGTTTTCTGGTGGGACATTTTGAGCATGCTGTGTGCATGTGTTTCCCTTCTTGTTAAAGTAGAAGCTAATTATATCATCGCGAATAGTCCATTCAAACATATCGAGCATACTAAGTCAGCAGCTATCATTACCAAATGTGCTGTTGTAGATCTCGACATTCTTAGCTACGGGCTACGAGACAATAGTGTCAGCATTTGATATAAATGTTATATGTGCTTGCATAGGTGCCAGGGGAACAGCAGCAGGTGCGGAGGATATTTAGATGTGTGGAGGGTGCAGAAAGTGTAGAATTCATGATGGCAATATGAGAGGGTGTCAGTGTTAGATAGGAAGATAAAGGAAGCATTGAGGTTGCATGTGCCTATGGGGAGCATGATAAGGATGCATGTGGGTAAGCAGACAGAGGTCATCATGCCTGTGTTATGGGGGGGTAAGGGTGAGGATGGAAGGTCGGTCATAGTTATCATAGAGAGAGTGGGTGTTATTTTAAAAAGGCGAGAGTGAGGGTGGGAAGGTATAAACAGTGAAGAGGGGCATGCAGTTGCAGAGAAGGAACATCATTGTGATCCTAATTCAAGCTATTAATTGGTGTCAAGAGATGTGAGGAGAGGATATGAAGGAGTTTTAGTGCATTTTTGCTCCCCCATCTGATTTTTTTGAGGGAATGGCTCATTAAAATCTTCCTTTTTATTTTTATTTTATTCATATGAGTACAGTGCAGCAGGTTGGATCAGTGAATGGACTCACTAGTGACAGCGAGCATAGTGCAGGGCTTATACATGCACACACTCATGTTTTTGAATAGCATACTAGTCGATAGAAATTGAACATCTATCAGGTATCAGTTTATGCTTACTGAATACGTTTCATCTCTCTCAACTTGGGTTCTTATTTTAAACACATCTTTGTTGTTCTACATCTATGTCCTGCACCTATGTTTGTATGTTCTGACCAATGCCTCTGCTTTACTTTGTCATAGATTGTTTTATATTTTCTGATTATTTACTGCAGTCTCCATCTTCAACATTATATGCTGCCTTCTATTTTATTAGTTTGATGAGGTCACAAATACTGCCAGATTGAAATGATTCCTGAGAAATCAATGAGTACCTATTCAAGTCCTCATTATTAATTAATGACTCTACCTCTTCGAACTAGGAATGAAGTCAGCAAGCAGAATAAAACTGACCTCTGGATCCAGGGTAAGCTTAGAATGTAACACCTGCTTCAACTAGCTGCCCGTTCTGAAAAATGTCAAGTACAACATTGATGTATCTGCAACTCGACTGAGCACTCAATGGTAGAATTTTCTCATGCACTATATAAGCTGGTACTCATGCATGAATGCAGTATTGACAATATTGTCTTTATGAGCAATAAATATGCGGCTGAATTGCTCACTTAAGCAGTAGAGTTGGGCTATGCATTGAGTGCATAGTGACTGAAAGAATGCTATGAGTGATAAATATAAGGATATTCATTCATTGGTGAGAAGCAGTGAGAATAATGGGCACTGGCGCATCCTCATAGACTCTCATGCTACTGCACACGTAAGGTAGAGCTCACTCAAAAGTGTTGACATCACGTGCATGTGGTGCAGGCATGATGGCTCAGTTGACAAGCTGTCGTAAGTACTTGTTATTATCGATAAGTATTGTAGAGTACAATGTTGTTGAGCTCAGTGACTTGCTTAGGTAATTATTAGCTAATTTTAAATATTTGTTCAAATTTCAGTAATTATCATTCTCTGAACATTTAGCTCTATTTTATATCCTCAAAGCCTCTTATGTTAATTTGAACACTGTCAATAATTCAGGAATGAATGTTCCTCAAACTTGATAGTGCTCGATTTTTTATAAGTTGCGCAGTGATCATTGAATAGGCAATAAACTGCCTCTCTCTTGCTAAAGTGGTGCAAGTGTAACAGTGCTTCCTCACATGATATCATTATTTTTGAGTGAGCCCTATCTTACTTGCTGAGACTAGAAGTAAAGGGTGCAAGTTTGAACAGAGGTATATTATTACTACTTGATAGAAACTGGTGCGAGCACTCATGCAAATGGTCAATACAGTGGCTGATGATGTTTGATTAAACACAGGTAGGATGAGCTAGAATTAAATATTTGAACGGCATATGTGAGGGGGCATTGAGGCCCCGTCGCAACAAAATTTTATTAACATAAACAGTTACTGAGACTACAAATACATTTAAACAACTATTCCTATCAAATTGCCATCTGACAAAGAAGGCTTTAAGCAACACAATCGTGAATGACATTACACAGATTTAATATCAAGATCAGGACTTACATTTAGCATATTCGCTGAACTTCAGTCTACTGACAGGTTCAGCTGTACACATCTCTGCTGTATCTCATTAACGATGACTCAAATTTTTGCTTCACTATCCTCCTCCAAAATATCGCAATCTCAATGTTCAGCCAGCACAGTATCGCTCAAAAATAGATATTTGCGAAGGATTGGAAGGGAAAGGATGATCATGTTTTCTCCTTTCACAGGGATGTTGAGTCAGTAAAAGCACAGCCTCATCCTTATAATGCTGACTCCATACAATGTCAGGAGAGGGCATGTCATGGCCACATCTGCCGTCTACGACTAGATCTGTGCGTCGACCTTCTGATGCGCAAACGTAAGTTTAATGTCCCTTAAAGCCTTCAGCTGCACTATGAAGATAAGCTTGCCCTCGAACGTAACTTCGAAGGTGAAAAAGTCATCACTGAATTTCCAAAATTGAGGTTCCATAAATCAAGAATCGACACTAAAATCGGAATCAACTGGGAAGAGAGAATAAAGGAGTTTATTATAAGGCCCATGAAATTCATTCTCACAGGGATTAGGGGGAATACTTTAAAACTGTTTAAGGACTTTTGATGGCCAAGATATGACAAGTGATTGATGAGTAGATGTGAGATGAGGATGGTCATCAATGCAGCAAGTTCATGTATGTACATGTCAACCCCTGTCAATGACTCCACACCTTGTGTTCACTGATGACAATGCTGCAATAAGTATGTTTATTTCTTGAACTTTACTGTGCTGGATAAAATTCAGTAAATGGCTGAACCCTAGCCCCAACACACGCTTCTGACGGTGGCAAGATGTGCTTGGTAAGCATCTCGTGGCATTTGCTATCCCTCATCCCTTTAACTCATTATTTTCTGCTCTCCCTCATGTCTACGTATCTAGTAGATAATTACAGTACCTTAGATATATTTAGGAATAATTTTTTATTATTTTCTGGGCCCTTTTTGATAGGCCTTTGAACAATAAAATAAATATACCTATGGACCTGTGCACAAAATGCCCCATTGTATGTAAGGCTACTGCTTGCTATTGACCTCAGTGACTAGAATAACTGTTGTAAGCACTACAGAAGCCACTAGAGGATCTGTAGAGATGCCTCTGGCCTTACAAACCTTCTTCACATAGAGCGCGCATTGTCGCGTGCCCCCAACGTAATTTGATGTGCACACGGGCCTCTGCATTTACTGGAGTGATTGAAAAGTGATCAAAATTTACTCAGCTACTAGGAAATTTACTCGACTACCAGAAAATTTACTTGACTATAACAAATTTACTCAGCTACGATAAATGTGCTACTTATTTTACTTATTTTACTTATTTTAATTATTTCTGCTAAGGATAGTAGATATAAATAGATATTTTAATATTAAGCACTCTGTCTTGCAGTAGAAAGCAAGGAGAAAGCAAGGCCTGAATAAATATATTTTTTATGGGCTTTAATGCTGCAAAATAGGGTGTTTTAAACCGTAGAAGAATGCATGAGGCAATCGACAAGCACGTGTGTGGTAGTGTGCACTGCACCAATATGACATTTCATAAGTGATCTGCTCCCGATGCCCTCTCTGAGAGCGGCCACTCAATAATTCTCATCATCAGTGCTCACACTGTGTTTTGTCAGTCTTGTTTTGCATTTTTACATTGAGAAAGCACTATAGTGCACTGTCAAGTCAATCAACAGGTATGCGCGCAGTAGCGCGTGCTGATGCAGCATTTTATATGTAATATTGGAGCAGCCATTTAATAGTTTTCACTATCGGTGCTCGCCTCACACCTCGACGGTGTTCTTTTATGCCTGAGATGTGCCACTGACACGTGAGCTCAAGCATAGAAGCAAATCACTGACTACGAATATTCCAGCCGAGGCATCCATTTTGAGCAAGTACTCTGGGGCAGCAACGATTGCTCCACCACACGCACAAGCGCCACTACTGACATCATCACCTTTTTGATTGGGCCAATTGCTTACATAAGCACCTTCCCGATGGGGCACCTGGTGTAGTAAATCTGCTAATATAAGTATATTTATTCCTCAAACTTTACCATGCCAGATAAAATTCAGTAAATAGCTGAACCCTAGCCCTAACGTGCACTTCCGGTGGTGGTGGGAGGTGCTTAGTAAGCATCCCACAGCATTTGCTGTCCCTCATCCCTTTGACTCATTATTTTCTGCTCTCCCCTCCTGTCTATAGCCACATAAATCTGTTCAGTAGACAATAATACCTCAGGTATATTTAGAAATATTTTAATTATCCAACAGCAGCCTCTTAGGCTTTTTTGAGGGGCCTCTTAACAATAAAAGGAGTGCATACATGGACACATGTGCAAAAGACTCCCCCAGACATGGGGCTACTGATCTCAGCAAATAGAGAAGCCACAGTAAGCACTACAGAAGCTACCAGAGGACCTGGTAGAGATGTCTCTAGGGTATGGCATCATGAGAAATATTTAATACCTTTGTTCATACAAAGCGCATGCCACTGCATGCCCACACGTAATTTGCAGTATGCACAGCCTCCACATTTACTAGGGTGATCGAATGGTGATCAAAATTTACTCAGCTACCACGAAATTTACTCGGCTACAGTAAATGTGCTACTTATTTCACTTATTTTTGCTTATTTCACTTATTTCTGCTAGGGACCATAAATACAAATAGATATTTTAACATTAAGCACCCTGCCTTGTAGCAGAAAGCAAGGAGAGAGCAAGGCTTGAAGAGATGGATTTTTTACAGGCTCTAGGGCAGCAAAATAGGGTATTTTGAACTATAGAAGGACACATGAGGCAATCGACAGGCATGCGCATGATAGCGCGCTGTGTCAACGTGGCATTTTATATGTAACATTCTCTCAAGGCCATCTCCAGTGGTGGCCGCTCAATAGTTTTCACTTCGGTGCTCGCCTCATGCCTCAACAGTCTTTTTTCACATCCAAGATGCACCGCCGACACTCGAGCTTGAGCATGGAAGCAAATTGCTTACTATGAACATTTTGACTGGGGCACTCATTTCAGGCAAACATGCCAGGATGCCACTGATGATATCATCACCTTCCTGATGGGATGCCTGGCGCAGTAAATCTACTGATATAAGTATACACGGCCCTCTGGGCCTAAAGTGTACTGGCAAGAATTATGTATGCTGGATGCCAGCTAGTCTCCGTAGCAACCTACACAGAAGACAGTTGTTCTGTGTTAAGGTCTGCTTCCAAATTCAGGGGGTTTTGCCTGGAGTCTCACTTCAGAATTTTCCGAAGAAATGTTGGCCTCAAATTTAGATCCCGACAGCTGCTGAACTATGCCATTCACGTGCCTTTTTTATTTATACAATTATGGTATCAATAAGTTTTAGTAGTATTTATTCTCTCCAACGCAGTCCACTTTTTATATATCGCTCAACCCAGTGAATACAAATGCAACCTCAAATATACATCCCCCAGCTCCACTAACCAACATGTGAATCCTCGAGATTGCTGATAACACATTTATACAGCAGTGTTGATGGGGACACAATTAAGTACCACACCTCCTTATTGTGATCACTGGCATAAGCAGTTTGGAGAAGAACAACGACAATGAGCTTACTCTCTCACTCTTTTTGCAGCATGCTAGCTAAGCTACACAGCTAGCACTGTCGCTCACACTTCTGACGTGCCCATCACATACAACGTCTTTGTGCTAAGCGCGATGCTGCCCAAAATGGTCGACTGTCTCTCGCACCTCCTCAGCCATATCAATGCCATAGGAGATCACTATGCTGCAGATTTAAACATGTGAATCACACAAAAGTGAGTATAGGTACTGGCTGAGAAATAAATAAAGTTTAAAAAGAGCATATGAACAGCACTGATGCCCACATCACAAGTGAGCTGCCCTGTGGGTTAAAAGCCAACATGATTAATTTTGGCCAGTGCAAAAAGGATGAAATGTGTGATCTCACTCGCACGTCCAAGATCATCTCTGTCAACCTCCGCCCCTCCATCTCTTCTGCAGAGATCGAGGGCAGCGTGCTTCTGTGGACCTCGCACCTCGGCCAAGTCTTTCTCAGCAATGTGAATGATGTGCCCCTCGAGAACATGAAATACTGGTGATCTGCCCTGGCCAAGCATGTGGTGGACCCGTTCGATTACATCAGGGAAAATACAACCTGTAAATAACATGTAATAACAATTTATAACAGCTAATTCTAAAATCTCTGTTATTAGTTATCCCCCCTTGATAACTGATGTGTTATTACTTGATAATCCATTGCTAACAAAGCATGGCTTTAATATTTAATGCAACATTAAAATTAATTCCAACTTTTTCTCTTTTTTTATTTTTGCCATTTGCCAGGCTTGAACCCAAAGCCCTTTGCATTGCACTTTTCCGGCAAACCTTACTTACTCTTTTAACCACTATACCATTTTATCTTATAATTTATACCTCAATACCTTCCTTTATAGAGCTCAAACTGACTTGTACATTTTTTTACATCTGCTTGCTATCAATGGCTACTGTCATTTCTCATACATTAACCCTATGCATATTATACATCATCAGAAAGCTATTAATAAGAAGAGTTCAGATTTGATATTTTTAATTAAAATACTGCTTTGACTTAACCAATAAATGCAAAAACTTCATCAAATGCTGTGTGTAGTAAAAACTGCTTTTACAACAGTTGATCAGCTGTAAATTTTTTTGTATATTGCTCAATATTATTCTACATTAGCTTTATTTATTAAGATTTTGCTTACAAGTAGCTTCAATTAATTATGTGTAATCAATATCAATTATGCAACATGCTTAGAGTGAGGTTGTGCATATCATCATTTTAAACTGATGTTAATATTTATATTGCTTATAAATGATATTTATATAAGGTTCATATTAAAAAATCACATTTTAAATTAAAAGAATGTTCCTTCATTCACTGTTTATATGGTAAAAAAAAATTAGCTTTCAATTACATACTAATTAGATCAAATTATAATGTGAAAATTTGAGTAACTAAAAATTACAATAATTACAACAATTATATACAATTACATGTTATTTGCATGTTAGAGTTTTCCTGATATATGAGCTCAACTATGACCCCGCGTGTGGGCTTAAGTTTGACATGTGCATCAAATGTCATGATTATGCATCCAGCCCACAGGCCATACATTTGTGCACTGTGGAGGAGTATCTCAATTTGCTCAAACACATGTAAGTCGAGCGCTGTCAGCATGCGAGAGCTGCCAAGTGGGCGAATGGATCGAAGGAGCTGTTGAAGCAGCAAGAGGAGGGAGAGGAAGAGACATTTGAGCCCCGGCCACCCCCAAGCATGAGTGCTATGGTGCACTTGCCATTCCCCAGTTCACCGGCGAGTGAGAACATGGTGATGGGCACGCTGTTTGCATTTGTGATGTTTGTGGAGCGCCAGTCCCAAGGCTATTGATGGCATTGATTGGGTCATAGTTGAGACCGACGGGAACATTTAGGTCTTGGATGACGAGACCGCGGAGAAGTCCAGTTACTCATGAGAGGGGGGTTTGAATAAATATGAATAAATCGGCTATATTTCTCCATCCATGTCTTGATAACTATCCTATCCTAAGTCATGTGTTGTACCCAGTCGGAGCTGTAATCTGTGTTGATTGCTCTCTGCCGCCTCTTGCCGCACCTTCTAAAAAAGGAAGTAAGTGGACTGGCAAGACCCCCCGAATTTGGAGTCAGACTAGATGCCGGCGTCGAATGTGAGACCACCAGAAGAGCGAGCTTGTGGTCGTGGTCCCGGTCAGAGCCAACAAGAGTGGTTTGCCAGTGGACGGAGGCTAGCGTGGGGTTGTCGACAGTGGACGTCATCGATGTTGAGAGGTTATGTAGGTTGTTTTGAGGGGATAGTTATGGGTACTGGAAAATAGCAAGAAAAGACAATCGACAACACGCACTTTGCTGGTGCACATTGCGGACGGTAGTTGGTGCTGGAGTGGTGTTTTTTGTTATTGTTTCTGGAAGGACCAACGCACCAGTGAGTATGTGTTCGAGAGTCTACGACTGACTCAAAGTTGGCAGCCGCGACGGCTTACAGCGGATCATCTCACGCACTTTTGCTTCTCTTCATCATCGTGGTTGGCGGCTGCAGGGGGCTCACTGGAATATCTCTTGAGGTCAGTGTGCCCATCACAGCGTTGGCATTCTCGAATGAAAATATTGATCATATTTCTGGTTAGTATTCTAGCCGCGAGCGCAACCCATTCTCCTCGACGCGCAGATGTGCGTATGTCAGTGGGCCATGAATCCTCTTACCTGTCTTCATAAATCACGATCACATCGTCGTTCAGGACGACAAAACTACCGGGGAGACAAGTCTGTAATTTGGCTGTTCCCTCGTGATGCCATCCAACTGTCAGTTCTCCTCCGCGACCAGTGTCAGGAGCTGTCGCGCCAACTTTCTACCATTGGTCCAAGGCACATTCGATGCTAGAGAAAAAAAAAAAACAAAACTGATGGAGTTCTCAGTTTGAGGAGGCCCCCTGCATATCTCTATAAACGTTGCATCCTAATGCGGACGGATATGACCTCCAAATTTGGTCTACGTTGTATCATAATGCGGATGGAAGGGCCAAAATGTTCAGAATTGTCCGATCTGAGGCCTTACGAAGAGGGGTCCATCGGTGGCAATGTTGTATCCAGTGCATACGGAGTTGGGGTCCATCAGGGTCCATTACATCTACCACTCCACGCAAGTTTGTCAAACAAGGGTTTGTTCTCCTTGCGACAGGTATTACTATCATACAAATTTATTTGTTCGATTGAATGAACACCTCCCTCAGCCATCCAGCTCTCCATGCAACAATTTCGGAGCAGAATATTCTTCAACGATGTGCTAGATGGATGGGAACTCGAATGCGGTGCTCGTTTTCTGAGCTCCGATCCAGCCATGTGGATGAAACTACTTTTTGACACCGTTGTATCACTAATGCTGACGGACGACACAAAATTTACCTAGTCTCATCCTAATGCGGACAGAAGGCACCAAAAAAAGCACGGACGGATCGGCCAAAATATGGCAATTTTGGATGCAACATCTGACAGCATATGCAGGGGGCCTGTTTGAGGTTGTCGAACCTTCCCAGCGACCTGATCAGTGACTGTCCATGTTGATGCCGTCAGATGCTGCCAGGAACTTACTGAACTGAAAGTAAGTACTTCAACGGCATAGAGCCATTCCATCCTTAGAAGGCTTTCTTGGTCTGCCGGGTTCAAATGTGAGTACAGTATCCATTCTGTGGTAGCTGATGCCCTGAGGGCGCTCCGAGGGCGGGTGCCCCGCAACTCAGTAAGTACTCAGTGTCACTTAATGCGGCCCCGTCATGGGCGGACACGAGGTGTGGAGTCGTTAACAGGGGTTGGCATGTACATACATGAACCTTCCGCATCGACGACCATCCTCGTCCCACATCCATTCACCAATCGCCTGTCATGCCCTGGCCATCGAAACTCCTTTCACAGTTTCGAGCAATCCCCCCCAATCCCCGTGATTATCAATTTTACGGGTCTTACAACAGACTCCTTTACACTGTCTTTCCGCCTGACGCCGACTTCACCGTTGTACCCCAGTACCTGTCACTTTGATTTCGGGAATTTGACGACGGGGCCGTCGCCTACGAAGTTTTGTTTGAGGACAAGCCTGTCTTCATATTGCAGTTGAAGGAGCCAGTGGCCATGGAACTCCTGTCTGCGCGTCAGGAGGCAGATGCACAGATCCGGTCACGGATGGTGGATGTGGGCGTGGCATGCCCTCTCCCGAAATTGCATGCGGTCAGCGCTATGGGGACGAGGTTGTCCTTCTACCAAGTTAAAACCCCTGTGAAAATAGAGAATGGTGCAATGATCCTTCCCCTTCCCATCCTTGGCAAACCTCTGTTTTTGACCAATATGGTGCCGGCCGAACGTTGGGATTGTGATATTTTGGAGGAGGAGGGCGAAGCGAGGTTTCGAGCCGTCGTCAATGAGATACAGCAGGGATGTGCGCAGCTGAGCTCGTCGGGAGAGTGAAGCTCTACGGCGAACATGCCAAATGTAAGTCCTGATCCTGAATATTGAATCTGTATGATCTCCTTCACGACTGTGTTGCTTAATGCCTTCTTTATTAGATGGAAATTTGATGGGAAAAGTGTTTAAATGTATTTGTAGTCTCAGTAACCGTTCCTATTAATAAAATTCTGTTGCGACGGGCCTCAATGGCCCCCCACGCGCCGTTCAAACATTTAAATGTTCACGACATGACATGTGAATTGTGCGTGCATGCAGCGAGCCGCTGATCCAACAATTTAAACAGTACGTACGTGAGATGAGCCATGTCGACGCCGGCTTGATCATGTCGAAGAGGAAGGCCTTCAGAGGCTTTCCATCCAATTTCCATCCAATAAATCGCAGGGAAAAAAAAGAGCTGGCTCAGTCAGTTCATGCGCGACTTGCACGATTCCGGGAGTGCTCCGCATCTTTTCATTTTTATCGCATCGTCCGTCGTACGGGACTTGGAAGCTTTCGAAGTTCTCCGTGTTCTTCGCTTCATTACAGCGCCTTCCACGTTAAGCTCCCATGCTCAAGAACCCCACAGTGGCAAGTGCAGATCCGAGCGCGAAGGCCAGCTGCAGTCCGCATGGTTCTCCCGCCCCACAGAACGATGGGATGCGGGTTACGCCACACCGACGCTGCTTTGGACATATGTACAGTACATATTTGCTCACGAAACAGCACGCTTGCAATTCAAAAAATCGTCATTCATCTTTTTTTAACAACCTACGTAGTGTCCCCCAGTGGACTCTACTGCGTACTACAAGTACACGGAAGCATGGCACGACGAACCAGCGCAAGGGCAAGACACGGACCTCCCTCTGACAACGTCGATCGCGCCCTCCTTCGATCCAAGCAATTAAAACAAGAGCAAGAAGGTAAAAAAAAGAAACAATAAAGCAAACCAAAGAAGGAAATAAAAAAAGAATGGTCTGGTATCGTGAATTTTGTGCACAAGGGTATGGATATATATTTATGTATATAAGCTTGAAGACGGAAGGACACGCTCAAGTCTGTGTCTTGTTCAAGACGCGCCGTCTGGGAGGGGGAGAATCAATATGCGGAACGACGATGTCAAATGTACACCCCGGTGCGATGATGGGAGAGAGTCAGAGCTTGATCGGGGGAGATGGGGCTCGGGTGAAGGGCTTTTATTTGCAGGAGGGAGAAACGAGCGACGAGTGTGCGGAGTAGTATTGTATGTACGACGGCCCGCGCGGGCGTATGTGGGATGGCGGGCACGGGGAGGGCGACGTCGGATTCTTGGGCGGGGGGGACTTTACTTAATATGGCGGGTGTTTGAATTCGTCGCGGATGCCTTGCGCTTCGATATCCGAATCAGCATCCTTGACCGCCTGTCCCGGGCCTTCAAAGACGTCTTTGTTGTCGCTAACGGCAAAGGTCTCCATCTTCAATCACGAACGCCGACGTGTCAGTGGTAGTTGTAAAACGAGTGAGTGAGAAGAGAAGAGGCGGACCTGGACGTGGACACCTTGTGCTTGCGACTTATTCACCGTGATGCCGCCAGGTCGCTGTCCAGAACGAAACTCGAGGTTGGATCCCTGTGAAGGACTGGTCCAGCATGGGAGCGTGAGCGTGAGCGTCAAATGCGATAAGAGACGAAATGGAAGCGGGACGCACGTGAACATTTCGGCGCCCTTGCTGTTGTAGTTCGTCAACCGGCGCACCACGCGGCAGGCGACGATCTGCCACGACAACAGATGAGAAAACGATAGTAGAGAAGTCCACCTTGGACAGAGCGTACCGTGGAGACGACGGCCGACGGTACGTCAGCGATGACGGACATCACCGCGTTGAGGTTGAGGCCCATGAACACCACCGCGATGGTGTTCGCCAAGAACCTGTGCGAACCCCCCAAAAAGCTAGATCAGCCTCGAGTAGACCCTGAGGTCGAGAAGGGGAGAAAACACCGAGACTGACGCGATCACGAAGTAGACCAAGCCGTCCGTGAAAATCATAGACACGAGCTGGCTGCGCGTGCCCTTCTTGTACGCGAGCTTGTACGCGGTCAGGATAGTGACGATAAAGTCAAAGGACATGGTGTAGATGAAGGTGGCCAGGATGATGGTGTTGCTCGTGTCGGTGATCAAGCAACCCGTGCCTTCGACCCAGGTCGCCTTGACGAGGACGACGCCGCGCAGGAGGAGTCCCCAGTGCCCGAGGATGATGGCGCCCAGTGGGAGGACGATGTACAGTTTCTGCGACCAGATCGCCATGCTACAGAAGACAGGATCGGGTCAGGTCACGGTGTCGGAAGGAAGCGCGGTGTACGCACGTGCGAAGGGACAAGTTGACGCTGGCCATCGCGATGGAAAAGTTGCCCGCGACCTGGTTGAATGTGTATAGCGACTGACAATTGACTTCCCTGTGAACAGACGAGACGTATGAATACAGGTTCTGGATGAGCGGATCGGCGCGAGACGCACGTTGTAACATTCTGAGAAACGGTACTGAGCCATGGTGAGTAAGTTTTGTCTCGTGAAGCGAATGGACATGACTCACATCCCGACGAGGGCAGCTAGCAAGCTGTACCGCCCTACGAAGTAGAATATCTAGGTTGGGGGCAAAGAGTCGGAGGTCAGTCCCGATCGAATCGCGAGGGCGTCCACTCCACTCCACTCACCAGAGGCCAACGGAGTCTCCGCTTGCCGGAGAGGAACGCCCAGTCAAAGTCGAGGGACGTGAACCATTCCCAACTACAAAAGAGGACAAACCGAAACAAAATGAACACCGGAGTGCGCGCGGACGGGCAATTTCAATCGATGTCATGATGACTCACACATAAAGCCCCAGCAAGGCGTGCACGAACTTTACAAATGCGTCTAAGAGGAATCAAGTCGCCGTCGCGAGACGCCAGATCAGTGACGTCGGTCGGAGGAGATGAAACAAGTCATCATGTCTGAGGGAGAATTTACTTACCGGCGTCATGCAAGAGCTCCTGTGGGGACTGCCAATCGACCATGGTGAATCAACTGAGATGACGCTGGGGGATCTAAGGGAGGATGTGTAAGATTAAGAGTTGCTCTTCCGGGAACCGGGAAGCAGACGTACTCACGGAGTTGAGGAGGAGTGAGTAAGGACCTGGCGGTAAGGAGGGAGGAGTGGGGACGGGGACGGGACGGTGTATAAGTAGGGACGATTGAATGGCCGAAAAAAAAGCCCGAAAAAAATAGGGTATGGGTCGCGCATTACGGGATTTGAGCGCGGACGGTCGAAGGTTGTCGTGCCCCGTCAGGCAAGCCACAAGCGAGACACGCGGGTCCTCAAGGCCTCATGTGGCAGGGTCGAATTATAGAACTTCCGAACCACAGAGCTTCTAAGAATTAAGTCAGCGCTCCTGGAACCGACGCGACTCGCGCCCTGAAATCATAGCTCGAGCACTGTACTTTCTTTCATGTCCTTGACTTGCCTTTGGCTGCAGCGACCCCCAACCAAGATGACCACGCCTGACTACGCCCCCCCAGCGCAGGCGGGACTCAGCCAGAGTCACCTACGATGTCGATGGACCCTGCGGTCTAATTACGGTGGGCGGCAAAAACGAGCCTGTCGTCAAGCCAAAGACAGCGAACGTTCTGATTCCGCCTGGGGGGTCTCGTTATCCGTCCGTCACGCAAAATGCTAAAACCGGTTCACCAACATCTTCTTGAATTCCATCTCGGCGTTTGGACCTTCGTGGGAGCTTTGTCGTAATCCCCCAAGATTCTTTCCAGCAGCAGCGCCGCCGCTGTCGACTTCTTCTGCGCATGCCATTCTGCGTCGAGCACAAGCATCGACATTTTTTGTTCGTCCGTTCGGCTTATTACCAAAAAAAAGTAGGCGATAGTAGGTACCGCTGGCATGGATTCTGGGGTGGTCTCGTGCGCGGGATCACAATGTGCGCGATATCAAAAAGTGCCGAGGGTGGGATCAGCTTTTTCATTTAGAACCAGCTCAAATTAGGTGAAGCAATTTCGCAAAATACTCAATTGTGCCTGCCCAGTCAAAGCAGACCACATTCAACGCCCGCTTTTCGAGCTCCGCGGTCGGCAACAAGCGACGCCGACAACATGTCCCTGTGGCATAGTAAAATCCCGCAGGCTCTTCAAGCGCTGAAACAAATGTATGTATTTGTATAGGCTGAAGCGCTCAGCGTTTCGACCCCATGTCGGCCGTATATAAGTACTAGTGAGGCACCCCCAAGGCTCATGATTTTCTGTTTGCAAGTCCGACTTGCAGGTCCATGTCGAACGCCGCCGCCGCTCGACCGACGTCGCACCATACTAACTCGTTTGGACTAGATGCAGCTCGCGAGGAATCGCGCCCGCGGATCGTAACTTTGATTCCGATCCATGACTTTACGTAGAGGAGTAACTTTACTTGAGAGCCAGAGGAAGTTTTGCTAGCATACTGCAATACCGGCTACCCTGGCAGCACCTTTCAGAAAGTGACACAGGCGTGCCGATCCAATGAATCTAGTACATACGTACTCTGTCATGTCAGACTGAGAAATTCAAGGATTTGCGTTCAGCAACAATCATTTCGTTCATATTGCGGAGCCTCGCCAGGATGTATACGTGCATATGGACTTTTACAGGCATTAATATTTTCCTTTTCTTGACGCCGGCCGCGCGGGCGTAACCGAGGCGTAACAGAAGCCTCTCACGCGAGCGCTATCACTCGCTCCCTTCCTGCCTTTTTTTTTCCGTGATATCACACCTGGCGAGAAGCCCAGCTTGCTTACAGGAAGAAGCTGGCCCGAACGACAGCCTACCGACCGAGCCTAGCAGCGTGCGACATGTTGCCTTTACCCATCCTTAAAATACTTCGATCCCACGAAGGCCCTGTCGCAGTATTGTACTTACTTTCACAGCCGCCTCCCGCCTCCGCCACATCCCCAAGCCTTCTTCAGTTTCTAACTTCATCGATCCCGACGCTCATTTTATATATATTTTCACTCCCCCCCTTCCCCGTCCCCGTCCCCTTTCTTCTTCGCGAGACTTCTTAAATAAATCTGTCCTATCCGTTTGACTCTTTTTCGCCCGATCTCGGACGATCAACCATGTTGTCGTTCGCCCCGTCGTTCGCCGTCCTCTTGTCCACCGTCGCGCTTGCTGTGCTCGCCCGATACGTGCTCCGCAAGAAATCGGACGTCAGCGCGCTTCCCAGCCCCGTACGTATTCTCGCTCCTCTCGGCAATCACTCGAAGAGACCGCTGACGCGCCTACGTCCCACCACCGCACTCGTTTTCTTCTTTTCTTTTCCTTTCAGGCTAGCAAAGCGAGTTGGATATGGGGCCACGAGCTCGAGGTATTCGAACACCAGGCGTGTGAGATGTACAACAGGTGGACGTCTGAGGTGGGCCCGCTGTTCAAGATCAAGGCCGCCTTCTTCCACGGCGACGTGGTGAGTGTTTCACTTCATTGAATCAGCGTGCCACGACTGAATGACTGTTTGCAAGGTTGTCGCGGTCGACAATGCCGCCGCGGGTCACATTTTTTCGCAGTCGGAGAGATACGGTGCGTTCGCGGTACTCATGCGCCTCGAATCAGCATGCTGACGGGGTCCCTATCGACCAGTGAAAGCTCCGATGTTCAGACCGATTGTGGTGAAGCTTCTTGGAAAAGGACTGGTCTGGGCAGAAGGCGAAGAACACAGGCATCAGCGTCGCCTTTTGGCTCCCGCGTTCTCGTGAGTGCACGTTGTCTCCGGCTTTGCAGCGCCGGGGCTGGTTTAGAAGCGAAGAACTTCGAAATTCTGAACTGTGATTTTCTTTTCATTTTTCCAGGCCCGAAAGCGTCAGAGGGATGGCCGACGATGTGTGGGAGTGTGCGGAGAAGGTACGTCGTTATCTGACGGGCGCTCACAGGCTTCTTTCGCGCTTGCAATAACCAATTTGTGGGTGCAGTTCGAGAGCAAGCTCACGAACCAGATTCTTTCCCATGGCGGAAGTATGACGATCAACATCGTCCCACACACGTCCGCGTGCACGTAAGTCCCTTTCGGTCTGCCGTTTTTTTTTTCCTCTATTGACCGATGCTTATCCGCGCATAGCCTGGACATCCTCGGCCGCACCGCATTCGGACATGATTTCAACATGGGCGACAGCACCGAGGCGCGCGAGATCTCGGCGTCGTGGCACAAGGATGTGACGATGGGACTGACGTTCAGCGGGTTCCTCGCGCCGATCCTGCTGTACACGTTCCCATGGATCGCGAAATTGCCCATCCCGGCGATGCGGGAGGACGGCGTGACGAAGGTCATCGCGAAGAAGCTGGCGTCGCGGATCCTGGAAAAGGGGTTGCTGACGGACAAGGGCAAGGATATCCTGTCGCTGCTGATGAAGGACAGCCGTGACATGAAGGGAGAGAACGGTCTGACGAACGCTCAGATCCTGGACAACGTGAGTGATCCTCGCTCGACGGGGAACTGGGACGCCGCTAATTGCCAGTTGCGTTAGATTGCCACTTTCATGTGAGTCTCACGCCCGTCATGCAGATCCACTTGTGGCTGACATTGTGACACGCAGCATGGTCGGACACGAGACGACGGCGGGCTCGTTGAACTTTACCCTTCTCGACCTCGCGCGGAATCCGGAGGCGCAAGACAGGCTTCGGCAAGAGATCCAGACGTTTGGACAGGAGCTGGACTACGACAGCGTCCAGAAGCTGGAATACCTCGATGCCGTGGTCAGAGAAGGGTGTGTCCGTGTCTCGACCTGTCGCGGCACTTGAACGGCGCTGACCGTGTTCTCGACAGGCTTCGTCTCCATCCTGCCGCTCCCAGGACCGAGCGGGTTGCGCTCCAAGACGATGTCATCCCCCTCAGCAAACCGATCCGCACCTCGGATGGAAAGACGCTCACCTCCCTTCACGTCAAGGCTGGCCAGGCGAGTGACAGTTCATTTATCTGCGGGAGGTGTTCTGATAAGCCGGCATATTTGCAGGTCTTCCATATCCCCTTTGCGACGATCAACGTGAATCCCGACGTGTGGGGTCCCGATGGTCGCGAATTCAAGCCAGAGCGCTGGTTGACACCCGGTGCTTTGCCCCCATCGAGCGACCTTCCTCGCGGTTGGAGCAACATCGTCACGTTCTGTGACGGTCCACGCAGCTGCATCGGCTATCGTCTCGGCAAGTCCCCGTCTGTGCGAGCCTAATACACAGTCGTCTGACCGGTATCTTTTATTAGCTATCGTCGAATTCAAAGTCATCCTCGCCACCCTCATTCGCTCCATCCAGTTCAGAGACACCACCGCATCCATTCGCCAGGTCATCTCCCCCACCCTCCAACCCGTCGTGGACGGCAAGGGCGGTCTCCTCCCCCTCCACATCTCCCTCGCACAACAGGCGTGATTCTATGCATACGTAAGTCGCGACAACAACCGTCCACTCTTCGTCAAGCCCTCGCAGTCGGCGTTTATCGTGCTGCACCCCCTGGAGCTCCCCACACCTTCCAAACTTGTCACACGCCCTAGCACCGCATGCCGGAGCCCAGGCGTCCCGCAGGTGGCTTTACTCATAGACAGCTTACATGCACATATCTCTTCGCCGTCAGGCCCATCTGAGACCCTGTCGATTCCGATGGACGCTGACTTCCATTTCGCTTTATCTCTCGCGCCTCCCTCTTTTCTCATTTCCGGGTTGTTTCTGGTCGGTCATGCAGGCATGTTGTCCGATCGTCCGCAAATCTATATAGCTATCTATCGATCTCTCGTACGTATTTATCAGGGTCTTTCTGGATTTTGCTTTTTCCCCCCTCCTTTTGCCAATTACCTCTGTTTTCGCTGGAAAACTGTCGTCGGCGGTGGTGGTAAGGCGTCGCTTGGTGAACGACACTCAAAGTTTTGTGCCGAACACCGAAGATCCGATCATTCCACGTTAACTATTCAACATTCAGGGATCCATCATTCGGAACGCAACCGAAGATGCGTTCAAGCGCGTAGTTGAGCCTGAGCATCGATGATAACTGACATGAGGTCGGATACGCACGGACGACCCGCGTCGAGCTCAAACCTCAAATACGTTCGAAAAGCCCTCCGCCTGACCCGATGCACATCGAATGCATACGCGAACGCGTCATTCCTGTCATAAGTATATTTCTTGTGAAACCGCGACCGTTGACGCGATTCCCCCAGTGTCTAAACGACGGAATCAAAATCGTGAGCGCTAGCCGGTATGTACGGTAGCCTTTTCATGCGGTCGCCCGCGCACCAGATCTTTCCCCCAAGAGATCCTGTCGCGCGCGGCTGATCAGACCGAGATGGGTAGCTTTTTGAATGCACAGCCGTCCCCGGTGTCTTCGAATTCTTGAGCGCACAAAGCGCGCGAATTCTCAAAAGCGCCCCCTCCAACGAGGGTGGATCCTGACTCATCGCTCCGTCTCATTGTCAATTGCGGGCGCGCCTTTTGATCTGCACCCACGCGCGACTCTGGATCGTGCGCGCGCGATATGGCTCGTTTACTTACCTGCAACGACGCATCGCCACCATAACACCGCCAGCACCGCGCATCTGTGTACATGCATGCTGTATGCCGCTCTTCTTGCAGTCGAGAGATGGGTGCGTAGTCACTAGCTAGAGGTACGTGACTTGTAAATGCATACGATACGTGAGCTTGTGGTTGACTGTCGGATTCAAAGAATCACGGCAGCGGGTCAGAAACAGCCCATAACATCTTCTTTCCTATCATCGCGCGACGTGCGCAATTGCCGTGCACAAGCGCCTACGAAATTAAATAAACTCTGCACTAAATGTGGTCACTGGACTCATCCGCGCGATGTCCTTGACCGTTAATAATTTTACGGCCGGTGAGATCAGATTTCGGGTGATCTCTACTTCGAATTTTTGATAACTCTTTGCGGCAGGTCGTGGCACGCAACGGATTTCGACGAAAAACACTCGTCGACTCGGACTCCACCGCCCCCACCTTGTCGAATCTGCGAGAGAGATCCGAGCTTGAAAGCCTGAGGCAGATCGCCATCGACCGTTCTAATATCATGCTCTCCACCGCTTCCGCACTGTGATCTAGGGTACTGTCAGCCGCCCTTGCACAAACTCTATGATCTATGTATCTGCAGAAGAGGATGGCCAATTCGAACGCGTTGATCGTCGGGGACAGCTGTCATGGCCGTATCCCACAAGGTGAAAAGCGCGTAGAGTCTCAGCGCCCAGCATATGCGGGATGCCAATGTACATATATGTGTACGCGACGGTACGTTTTTATTTCGGCTGAACGGACTCGTCGATTCTGGAGCTGGACCAGTTTATTCTAGGTGGGACCCTGGTTGGACCTTCGTGGTCTCGCTCTCGTTTTTTTTTTGCTGCGTTCCGTTATGTGGGTACGGATCAGGAAGGTTTGATGCTTCGTGCTCATGTCGTGTTCTCAGTCTGGGCGAGTTCCATCGGTTCTGAATCATTCCAAAGTTACTTGTAATTGACCGTATGTATCTAGGTGATGCAGGCCGTTGCAATCGTCCGACACCACGCCGTGGTTCTACAGTTCTACAACACACCGGACCGCCCGCGTCACCACGAACAGCGTCCGAATACTAGCTACGTCCCTGTCATGGGCCATGGGCCCACCTGCGAGGTTGATAAGTCCGTCGTAATGTCTGAGACTCGTTCCTCAGCGGATCTGGCCTGGAAGTCTTCACGTATCAATCGAACACCCATCCTTCCGAGTCGGAAGTCCTTCATGAGGGTGAGGGCGACATCCTCAGGTCCCTGGTGCGGCTTTGGGCGGTTCGAGAATGGGAGTCTGTTCCACTTTGCGCCCCCTTGCGCTTGCGTTTCGCTTTGCTGGGTGGGCCATATCCACATCCACGAGCGAATGACCTCTTGGCCCAGATGGCCTTGAGTGATTTAGGTTATGTTCTTGCCCGCATTGCCTTGGCAAAAGACTTTGTTTGCTTCCGTGCGGACCCGATGAATCATTCACAAAGCCCTTTCGTGAAGACGCCTCAGCTTGGACGAAATCCATCATTTCACCTCACTGGACTGGCGTTTCGACACACCACAGTCATTGTACTGTCACAAGTACCCTACTTATTATCTCCCCGGATGACGTCTGAATGCGACTTCCACCTGGCCACCTCTGGCGTTTGCGCTTCCAGCAGCACATCTCCCACTCCTCATCCTCATCGCCCTCCGGATCGGCCTCGTACACGTTCAAATCCATCACCCACTCCTCGCCGTCGTCGAGTCCCAGTCACATTTCGCTATGCGAGTGCTGCGAGCCTCTTGTCAACTTTCCGCTTCGCCGGACGGGCCATTTCAACGAGCGAAACTTCCCGACACCTGATTTTCAAGCTCTCCTCACTGTCGCTGCAAACGTCATCACCGTCGTCTAACTGGATGTCCCAGACGAACTGCCCGCCTCGCCATTTCCCCTAAGGCGGCCCTGCCCACCTGCGGCCTGTGCTCTGTCTTGGTCGCTTTGCGATCATCCCTGTGGAACCACCGCGGCGATGACTGCTCCAACCTCCGTTCTTCCTAACAACAAGTTTAGGGACTTGAGAAATATGGTCAAGTGCCTGTAACTTATTACTATCGTCTGCTTTCCTTCCATCGTCGGCTGTGGGCTGGTGAGGAAGCTGGTCGCTTTCTGTGATGGTGAAATGAAAAAGGGTTCACATCTCCCGTTCGCAATTCGCACGAGCGGAAGCTATTTGAATGCGCCTACCATTATAGTATCACTACTATGAAGTCTTATCCTCATCCTAAGTACTTCAATCCCCCCTTAATAGTTTTTTTTTTGCTTCAATTTTATGCAGTGTAGCTACAGCAATCTGATATACGAAGGTATCTACAGTAAGCCTTACCTCGTGGCTAGTCCGCGGATAGCAGATCGCGTCGTGTTAGGAATGAAGCGAAGCGGACGTGAAAAAAGGAGAAGAACAGGAAGCGAGGCATAGTAGGAACGAAACAAAAAGAGTATGAGATGGGAATAAGATGAAAGGAGGATGTGTGAGAGAGAAGAAGCGATCGGAGGCCGAACGTAGACGGACGGGGATTTCGAGATGGAGGATGACGGCGAGGACGATATACGGGAAGGTGTTTCTTGTACTGTCACTAGCATTGGTCGCGATTGTCATGGTGGAGAAAGAGTCGAAGGATCTTGCGAGGCAGGAAGAGCACGGGTAAAATGAGACACAGTGAGTGCATGAATGTGAAAATAGACATTGTCCGAGAAGCGGAGATTGATGTCTGCGGAGGACTCGTCGAACTGCCCATCTGCAGCGCGAATATCATTTATGGTGGATTGGAGATCGACGTGCTGTGGCGCTGTCACAGGGCGGTGAAGAATCGACGGCAGATGATGCAGGCGCATCAACATGATTTACCCTGCTCGCTCATGCGCTAGTCGCATGACATGGTAGGGGGTGAGACTTACTCAACACCGATATGTATCCTCGTCCGGTCATGTTACAGAAACCAAGAGATGCCGAATAGCATCTTCTCAACCGCATCTATCTCTTCCTGACGACGCTCTCCAGGAAACACAGTTTCTAGCACCCTTGACCATCGTTGCGTCATAAGGTCGGGGCTGTGCATTCGACAGTACTCCCAGAACTCGGGATAGAACCCAGCATTGGCCCAGTCGATGATGCCGGTTATTGTTGACCCGTCGACCATGATGTTCTTGGGTACAAGATCGACATGTGTAAAGCGTATTGCGGCGTTACGAGGTATTCGATTGAGCAGCTCGTTCGCCTCTCGCTCTCCGCCCGGACACATGAGCAGCAGTCGATGAAAGTGATCGCGAAATTCGGCCACGGTCGTGAATACTTGCTTCGGCTGATATGGGGGATAGACGAGAAGGGTGCGATATGGATCGCCAGTTATCGAGCCAAGCGTCTTCGACTTGACGCTGCCGATGCGGGCGACGATCGATTTGAGCTGGCCTGCGATGTGGTCAAGCTGCTGTTCCGACAAAGTCTCGATGACTTTGTCGAGCGAAGCATCGGGCACTTCCTCCATGCAGATGTACCAAACGCCAGTAGGATCAGTGGCAGCGTCAGGCAGCGGCATGGTCCATGGTACCCTGCTCCGAGCCGAGTCTGGGTAGTGAAGGATGCATGGAACGGGTAAGGATAGCTTCTCGTGAGCGAAACGGGTGCAGAGGACCTCTTCCGCGAGCTCGTCTCCGCCGTACTTGATGACGACTCCATCTGCCGTCCTGACTACCCTCTTTCCAAAACAACCGAGGTCGTAGAGCATGTTTGGTGAGGTGATGGCATCCAGATCGTCGTACGACTTTGGCAGCCAAAGCTTGGTCGCTTTCGATTTGAAAGAGTGCGATGGCAATCTCATTTTTCAATCCTTTAGTCCCGGTTTGGTCCTGGCCATGAGCAGAGGTCAGAAAGCATCCTCACCGAATTCTAGCCGGCGTAGACAGAGCTCGCAGGCTGCTGATGCNGCCGACTGAGGTGGTTGATCGACGACGGGTGGGGGGGGGTGGGGGGCGAAGTGAAGCAGAAGGATCTCTTCTCTCAAAGTGGGGACGCTCATTGCGGCCGTCCGAAGCTGGAGGGACGAACGCTGGAACCGGCGGTGCTGTCACTGGCTCATTGAAAACACGTCGGTCTAGTCTCCGTAGCGACCTACACAGAAGACAGTCGTTCTGTGTTAAGTGCGCTTGCCACTGTGGAATTCTTGAGCATGAGACCTGATATAGAAGACTCGGAACACATTGTAATGAAGTGAATAACGCGGCGGACTTATTCGAACTCCCCCAGTCCCACGTACGACGGACAATGTGACAAAATGAAAATATGCGGAGCACTCTGGGAATCGTTTGCAGTCGCGCAAATGATTGGGCCAGCTCTTTTTTTTTCCCTACGATTTATTGGATGGAAAGCCGGCGTCGACATGGCTCATCCCACGTACGTACTGTTTAAATTGTTGGATCAGCGGCTCGCTGCATGCATGCACAATTCACATGTCATGTCGTGAACAATTAAATATTTGAACGGCGCATGGGGGGCCATTGAGGCATCGCAACAGAAGTTTATTAAAAACAGTTACTGAGACTACAAATACATTTAAACACCACTCCCATCAAATTTCCATCTAACAAAGAAGGCTCTAAGCAACACAATCGTGAAGGAGATCACACAGATTCAATATCAGGATCAGGACTTACATTTGGCATGTTCGCTGAACTTCAGTCCCCCGACGGGTTCAGCTGTGCACATCCCTGCTGTATCTCATCGACGACGGCTCGAAATTTCGCTTCACCATCTTCCTCCAAAATATCGCAATCCCAACGTTCGGCCGGCGCAGTATCGGTCGAAGACAGATATTTGCGAGGGATGGGAAGGGGAAGGATGATCGCGTTCTCTCCTTTCGCAGGGATGTCGAGTCGGTAGAAGCACAGCCTCGTCCCCATAGCGCTGACTCCATGCAATGTCGGGAGAGGGCATGTCATGGCCACCTCTGCCATCCGCGACCGGATCTGTGTGTCGGCCTTCTGACGCGCAGACGCGAGTTCGATGTCCCCTGGGGCCTTCAGCTGCACTATGAAGAGAGGCTTGCCCTCGAGCCTCACTTCGTAGGCGAAAAGGCCGTCGCCTGATTCCCAAAATCGAGGTTCCGTGAACCGGGGATCGACATTGAAGTCGGAGTCAACCGGGAAGAGGGTGTAAAGGAGTTTGTTGTAAGGCCCGTGAAATTCATTCTCACAGGGATTGGGGGGAACTCCTTGGAACCGTTCAAGGACTCTTGATGGCCAAGGCATGACAGGCGATGGGTGAGTGGATGTGGGATGAGGGATGGTCGTCGGTACGGAAGGTT
The DNA here is from genome assembly GCA_004802705.1 of Bondarzewia mesenterica. Lineage (NCBI taxonomy): Eukaryota > Fungi > Basidiomycota > Agaricomycetes > Russulales > Bondarzewiaceae > Bondarzewia > Bondarzewia mesenterica. Next base: position 29,794 of record SGPL01000048.1, read on the forward strand.
CACGTATGTACATGCCAACCCCTGTCAACGACTCCACATCTCGTGTCCGCCTATGACGGTGCCGCAATGAGTGACACTGAATACTTACTGAGTTGCGGAACATCCACCTTCGGAATGCCCTCAGGGGCCTCAACTACTTACAGTACGGATTATCACGTAGACTCACATTTGGAAATGGCAGACCTGAGAAAACAGAAAACCTTCTGAGGATGGAATGGCTTTGTGCCATTGAAGTACTTTGAGTAAGTTCCTGGCAGCATCAACATGGACAGCCGGTGATCAAGTTGGGAAGATTCGACAGCCTGACCTGAGAACCCCGTCCGTTCTTTTTTTTTTCTAGCGCCGAATGTGCCTTGGACCAATGGTAGAAGGTTAGCGCGACAGCTCCTGGCACTGGCCGCGGAGGAGAACTGACAGTTGGATTGCATCGCGAGGGAACAGCCAAATTACAAACTTGTCTCCCCGGCGGTTTTGTCGTTTTTGAACGATGATGCTGGTCGTGATTTATGTAGACAGGTAAGAGGATTCATGGCTCACCGACATGCGCGCAGTTGCGACGTTAGCGCGTCGACGAGGAGAATGGGTTGTGCTCACCGCTAGAATACTAACCAGTAATATGATCAATATTTTCAGTCGAGAACGCCGACGCTGCGGTGGCCACACTGGCCTCAAAAAGTGTTCTAGACACAGTGAGTCCCCGCCTCCAACCACGACGATGAAGAGAAGCAAAGTGCGTGAGACGATCCGCTGTAAGCCGTCGCGGCGGCCAACTTCGAGTCGGTCGCTCCGATACAGACTCACTGATGCGTTGGTCCTTCCAAATACAATAACAAAAAACACCACTCCAGCACCCACCACCGTCCGCAAAGTGCACCAGCAAAGTGCGTGTTGTCGATTGTCTTCTCTTGCTATTTTCCGGTACCCATAACTATCCCTCCAAACAACCTACATAAACTCTCAACATTCAACATCGATGACGTCCACGGTCGACAACCCCGCGCTAGCCTCCGTCCACTGGCAAACCACTCTTGTTGGCTCTGACCGGGACCACGACCACACCCGCTCTTCTGGTGTTCTCACATTCGACGACCTTTTGGCTATGGCTGCAGAGTATCAGACCGGCACTGGGCACACACCTCGAGAAAACCCTCAGCCAACAACAGCTCCTCGCCCCAAGAACGTCATGTCTCTCGAAGCCATCCTATCGCCCGTCTCGTCCGATTACTCGTCTCTATCAACTGGCTCTGGCAACCACCCCGAGGCTCGCGGTCCTACGAACTCTGCTCGCCAGACTCCTCAACCTCAGCTCGAATCCAGTGCGCATGTATCAGACCAACCTCAACCTTGCCGCGTCACCACAAGTCCCATCCTGCCCATCCTCGTGCATCCCACACCTGCCCGTCGTTCTCTCTCAATCCATCCTCGCCCACCCCCATTCGCAGCTCCCTACATCGCGCCCCTCCCCGCGCCATCCACCCGCCCGTGCTCGCACGCCGCTCATCGCAAAGTCGAATCCTGGGCCCACCCTTCTTCATCCACCATCTCAGGCTGGACGCCTCCCACAGAAGAACCCTCGATATCCCACACACGCGCCGTCGACCCCCCAGGCGCCCACCTCTGGCGTTACAACCGGCACGACCGCCAAGACCAAATCGTCGCCCTCGCCGAAGCCCAAAGCATCGAAGACGCGCTCGCACTCCTTCACCACGACGCCCGCACCGTCCCCACGACCGCACCGCGCGGCGGCATCGCTCCCTCTCTCGCCTTCGCCATCACCAATGCCATGCACAGAGAACGCACCTGCACTGAGACCGACTCGGCACGCCCTTCCCCTTCTCCTTCCAGCTCCGAGTTCGCACGAGACGAGAAGAAGAAGAACAAGGGTAGAGCCACGTCGTCCGAGTTGAGGACGCTGACCCAGCAGCGCATGGCGAGACGAGAAGACCAAGACGTATCTACCACCTCGCACAGCTCCACCGCCCCTGGTACTGGTACTCGCACTCGGCGCGCTCCTGGTTCTTCAGCGCGTCCCTCTGCCCCTGTGGGATCGAAATCGGGAACAGACCTTCGGTCCAGCAATCTCGGGCTCAATCTCAAACGAAAAAGGCTTGAAGACGACTACGATTTCGATGGGGACGATGATTGCGACGACGATGACGACGACGACGACGAATATCTGCCCAAGAAGTTTTGCCAGTGATGCCCTTCTACCATCAGAACCCTCATTCCCTCCTTGCTTCAATGCTTGGCCTCGTCTGCATAAGTATATCCATCATGCATCGGCTCCGTCTCCCTTTACCGAATTGCACTCTTCGCGAACCTTTCGTCTCTTGTTGCCAATCTCCTCATGTACCATTTCATTTTCAATCATGCACGCCGGATACCTTGCAATTCCCTTATATTATCATCGTCCCAATGTCAGATTCTATGCGATGTTACGTAAAATGCGATACCAGATTATTGAGGAGCACAAGGAGCGATGCAAAGTCCAGATACTACGGATAGACTACGGTCGGAAAGAGGGGGGTCGTCACACGCGTAGCGCGAGTATGAAATGGAGGAGGGGAAAGAAACCAAGCCATGATCCATATTGCTATGCCAAACGAGCGGAGAGAATGGGAACGAGAAACGAGGGTCCAGATATACAAAACGAGTCGCGTAAAGTCCACTGCAAACGACCGTGTGAGAGGGAGATGAGGGGGTTAAAGTGAATTCATCACAACATGCCAGCTTATACCTTCCCCCGACCAAATCATGCCTTGATCAACAGTTCCCGATCAATAGCTTCATTGATCGTCTTCTTTCTCGCCGTCAAGTCCACCCCAAACGCCTCCTCAAGCTTCCTCCTGATCTCCTTCTTCGTCACCGTATTCAGATCTGCGTCCCTCAACACGTCCTGCACAGCCCTATCAATCTCCGAATCTGACGGCCCCAACACACCGAACTCTGCATCCTCAGGGCTGCGAGACGAAGGCAGGTTGATGTCGAGGTAGTTTGTCGCAGGTCGTGATGGCGCAGGCTGGTACAGCATAGGCTTGGCCGCAGGGTTGATAAATCCGCCAGTCGGGGTGTTGCGGCCCGATTGGTAACCAGGCGGAGGCGCAGGAGGCGGTGCGTACATGCCAGCACCTCCCAAATGTGAGGGAGATGGTGAGAAGCTGCGTGTGCCAGGATAGGCGGGTTCGTAGTACGTCTCACGACCGTAGACCGACGTTCGCGATTCAGCATAGCCCTCGTTCTTGAGTTTATTAGGTGGTGCCCAGGATCCGATGCTGTGGTTCGATTCTTTATCCCAAAGCTCATTTTCCTATATTGAGTTATGTGTGAGCACAGACAAATTGAGAAAAGCAGAAAGTCGTACATAGTCGTTCCAGGACTTGAGAGGGATTACGCGAGGGTCGAATTTGCCCTCGTCCTGAAAGCAGAAACAAGATGATTAGTAGTTACATGGAAGAAGTAAGAATTAAAAACTCACATGGACGATCATCTTTTTGCCCGATTCACCCATGACGAGACGAGTAGCACCCCAGGAGAAATCGTCCATCTTCCAGAAGGAATAGAGGGGCAGGAAGAACGAGAATGCAGGGATGGCAAGGATGTAGAAGACCATCCATCCAATCATGTCCCATTTCCTTCGCATGATGAACACTAACGCCTGTAAACCATAGATCGCAGCAATCATGATCAAGGACAACACTGGGATTGCCTTGTGTTCGCCAGCGGTCAGGTAGATGAGATAGACAATCTACAATCAAGAAGATCGAATCGTCAGGGAAGGTTAACAAAGCGAAGTGGGACGTACGTATGCGACAGTGACAGGCTGCGTCAATGTGGACAACAGATCAATCATGACCACGAAACGCATCGAGAAACAGCAGAAACCGCAGAGACGATCGAGGAAAACGAGCTCGCCCAAGTTGTGCACAGTAGAATTGATCCAACGCCGACGCTGCGACAGCAAAACCTTCCAGTCGTCAGGAGCCACAGTGAACGCATGTGCATCCCGGACGAATTGCGTCTTGAACATAGGGAAGTGCTTTAGGAGCAACGTCGTCAAGTACCGATCTTCACCAAGATGCAACAGATTCTTCATGTGAAGCGTGTCCACACGATTCTCCGAGTAGTCGCCTATCATTTGATTAGAGATGAGAAGAGGCTTGTGCGTGTCCGGAGTGCGAAGGCGGTAAAGGGAGAAACAACCGGGAAGACAAGTGACTGAACCGAAAAGACTTTCAAATGCTTTGGCCAGATGATGCGAGATGAAGTACTCGTAGACTTGCATCATCGTGATGATCGACTGCTTAGCGTTAGATAACTCCGTCTCACCGCAGACCGCAAGGAGCTTCTTGTCATGAATCATACTGTCCAATGATGAGTTATATAGACCACGAGTACGCAATGTACAATACTCACGCAGAAACCAGCCTGTTAAGAGACAATGGATGCACCGTAGTATCGGCATCGACCGTGAGCAGGTACTCGTAAAAGGTTGGGTTGACACCGATAACATTCTTGATCTGGTGGTACATCTCCAATTCGAAGGGATTCATTGGAGAATTGAAGTGAACCTATCAATGCCTAATTAATCACAAACTATCACCAAGACGATCAAAACTGACCTTGCTCAGGAAATGCATGACCAGCATTTGGGAGTCACGTTTACCACGATTACCGGGACGAGAACGTTCCGTAGGCTTGCCAACCTTGACGAGGACCAGATACGGCACGACGTGTCCCTGCGTCTCATACAACCCAGAATAGACCTTGCCCATGTTATGCTGCTTGACACCCTCGCCCAGAGAAAGAAAGCTGAGTGGCTCAGGGTCCTGGTTGGGATCGGCGCCAAGGATGTCAAGAACGATACGCGGCGTAGGCTTGTCGTTACCGGAACCAACAATCATACCATCGCAAATGATGACGAGAAGTTTGCGCTTGTCATCATACTTGAGCTGAGCCAACGAATCGATGGTTCCCCTCAAAGACTGTTCGCCTTCAGTATAACAAGGCACTTGGCAGATGACAAATTTGTCGTGATCTTCCGGTGCGCGAGCAGCGCTGATGTTGATCGAAGCCAAGAACTTGAAGCCGATGACGCTGACCATGATGATAGAAAGCACAAGCAAGATGTACGTGGCGAACTGACATTGCGCAGAATTGCGGTTGTCCACCTTACCAATAGTGAACAGATTCCGCAAGCAAACCTTTTGCCTTGCCAACACGTTGCTGTCGATATTGAGGCTGTCCAGCTGCTTTGTGATATCTTGACCGGAGCTGTATTTGAAGATATCGATGACCGAGCTGTCCATGAATTGCCCGTCAATGCCACTGGGAACCTGCTCGCCAGACGGCGCCTGAGAGGCTGGAGGGAATGTGATGTAGTTGGTGACGTCGTAGACAAGGCCATTGTATACTCCAATGGAACTTCCTGAGTTGGCCATGTTCTTCAATTGCTTGGGTGTGTACCCAAGAAAACCAACACGATTATTCCAGCGCATGACCGTCATGCTTTCAAAGTACCAATCAGGACGCGAGTCATTCGTGAAAGCACGGAAGTCGTGATATTGGGAGTTTGCGTCTGTGTTGTTGGAGAACTTGAGCGCCACATATGGACTAACGGATCCGGTCACGCCATTGCAAAGAGCGCTGACCTGATACGAACGTCAAACCCAAGATGAGACGGTGGGACGGCCAGTAAGGCTTACCTGAACTGGGAACAGATTGTCCGCACTGGTACCACCGTACTTCAGAATTGATTTCGTCGTCACCACAGGGACGATTCTCTGATGTGTCGCAGCAATCTGGGTAAGGTCGAAGACCTCACCACGAATGGATACGTAGACGTTGTTCGGGTTATTTTGGAGCGAATGCGAAGTTAATTCATTTGCGCTGAAGACATGCTCCGTTGGGCAGATCAAGATGCCGAGAACCGCGACGACGAAGGCCGTGCAACAGCAGATGAACCAGATAATGATGTTGAGAGCCATCTTCTCGCGCCATGCCTGCTGGACGTCCAACCGCTTCATTCGACCAAACCAACGAAGGAAGGGCGTAGGAATCCACCACGTGAGGAGCCAACAGAGTGCGACCCATCTACGACGAGCAGAAGTCTCCTTGATCACCTCCGTAGTCTCACCTTCCTGAATCTCGCCTGGCAACGCCTCCTTCTCCAGCAAAGCCTTCTTGTCGGCATTTTGGAACATGTTTCGCGAGGGAGCGTAGGATTCTGTGCCAATAGAAGCCGTTTCGTCGCGATTGCTCGTGAGCCGACTCCGAGCGTCGAAATCGTCGCTGCGCAGTGATCGACGCTCATCATACTCGTCGTATATGTCGGCGCGCTGGAATGGAGATGCGTTTGCGACGAGGGGAAGGGCTTGGTTAGACTGGTTGAACGGATCGCCATATCCGCCTGCGTATGGGGTATTTGGGTCGGCCACCTCAGCTTCAGGACTCCGGTATGGGGCGTAAGGATCGCCAAGTCCTCGGGGATCAAGACCAGCCTCCACTTCAGCCTCGCGCATACGATTCCGTTTGAGTTCCTCGCTATCTTTCGAGCGCATGTAATCTTCCAATTTGTGGAAAGCGTCCTGGGACAAGAAGACCTAAAGGCTGATGTTAACAGTGGAAGCTGTGGTGGCCATAGAACGCGAACGCACCTTATATTGACCAATGACCAGATCATTTTCCTGCAAACCGAGTGCTGTCCGAGTCTGCTCAACCTGCTCGCGTGTCTCGCCCTCAGAGATACCGACGCTAGCAATCTGTTCCCTGTATCGGTCGCAAAACTCTCTTGGCGTCATCCCAACCTCAAACATGTTCACACAACGGCGAGCAACCTCAGGTAAACCCATACTCCTGATTTGACCTTTCACGGATCTCCCCTCCAACTGATTGGGCAGCTGTGTATCGTTTGGATTCACGCAGAAGACGTACCAAGTCTGACTCTCCTCCAGCGTCTCGAATAGCGTGTCCAATGCAGCACGGAACTCACCCGCCACGCATGGACTGCCACTGTTCAGCGGTCGAGACGTAGTGTCTTCCTCGTCGTCGCGATCCTTCTCCTCGATGTCTGCAAGGGTCGACGAACGTTTCACGGTGTTCTTCCGGCGCGTAGAAGGTGCACGCATCGGTTTCACCGGCTGCTGCGCGGCGACAATGGTCTCCTCGTTACGGGGGTGAACCTGAGTAGCGATGGCTTTTCCAGAAAAGAGCCCTCTAACGAAGGGGTTGTTCGAACCGGAGCCTTCTCCTCCCGACGGCTCCTGTCCGTTCGTAGTCACACCACGAAGCAAAGATACGAAGTCAGGGTTAAGGGCGTCAAGGTTCCGCTCAAGGAATCCCTCAGAGGAATATGTGACAGGGCCGTTGTAGTGGTTGATTGTGAAGGTAGGATAGCCCGAGCGGTCGATGGAGCCAACTTTGAAAGAAGAATGATTGGCCCATCGCTTGCCAAAAGCCTCGACCATAGTGTGATCCGTCTTCTTGCTGCTTCGGCGGGCTTGATCGTCCATTATGTGAATGAGGCCACCGGGCCTGTTCTGGAGTAACCGGATACATTCCGTGTTGTCGAAGTAAGGAACTTGAGGGACAAAACGAGTAATGCCCTCGCTGTTGTACTCTGCGACGTGACTCTCGAACAAACGCTTCTCGATGAAATTCTGCAACCGCTCGTTGGCGAAGTTCACACAGAACTGGTCGAGCGAGTTTGACCGACTGGTCATGTTCTGTGGGCCGGGTAGGTCGAAGAGACCAATGAAGGTAACGAAGTCGTCCTTGCAGAGTCGCTGATTGATGTGCTCGTTCAGCCATGCGAAAAGGAGGGAGTACAGCGTTTTGGCAAGATCGTCTCGGTTATCCGACGCGCCATCAGGATCCAGGAATACCGTGCACAGTTCCTTCTTCATCATCTTTGTTTTGTAGGACAAGGCCGTCTCGAGAGCAGAAGACGTGACGCCCAAGAAGTCTGCCACTAGCGCGAGGATGTCCGTATTCCGAATAACCGCCGCATCTTCATTCCGTGAACGGTCGACCATAAATTCGAGGTTACCTAGATGAAGGATGGCCGCAATTAACTGGCATGTCTGCGCGACGTGCCTCTTCGAAAAACCGACGTTCTTCAGCGCCACCTTGAGGTGATTAAATCGCTGAGCGTCATCATCGTGCATGCCCTGCCGACTGGCCGAACCTCCTCGCTGACCAAGATAACGGTATGACATCTTGTCGAGGAGATGCATGTGCTGACGCTCCTCAGGCGACGCGCCGGCCACCAGATAGTAGAAGATATGGAAGTTTCGCTCGCCAGACGGTGCACCTGCAACCCTATTCCGCTCAAGGTAGTAGTCGAGCGTTTTGATTCCACAAAGTCGACCGCGATCCGTGAATTGCAACTCTGTGTACTTCCCAAAACGGGAAGCATTTGAGTTGAAAAGCGTCCGTGCGTTGCCAAACGACTCGAGAACGAATTCCGCGGCAGGAACCTGATGGGCTAGCTTCGATCCCTTCTTGCCTGGGTTGCTGACGCTAAGTTCAAGCAACGTTTTGATCGCCAGCCTCCGGCTCTCCGACTTGCCACTGCCCGTCTCTCCACTGAGTAAAATGGTCAAAAATGTACTCGCGATGAATGAAAGCTCGAATACCTCATGAGAATGCACTGGTCCTGCGTCGTACGACGCATGTGGTAATACGCGTTGTTCGCGAGCTGAAATATATGCGGAGGTAATTTCTCCTTGTCGTCAGAGGTGTTGCGATGATCGGCGGCATACTTGTGTAGAACAGAGTCGGCGTTACTAGCAACATACTTGTGAGGATTGACGGCGACAAGAGCAGATGTCCCAATATTGGTGTAGATGACGTCGGACATAAATCTCTCGCGGAGACATGATACGATGATATCGTCAGATACAGGAGAGAGCGTCGAGAGGTCGGCGACAGCCTCCAGCTTCTGGTGGAGCAGAGTCGACTGCCTGTTCATGACAGGCGACAAAAGGCTGGGCGATTACAGAGATTAATTGTTGGGAGAGGCAAAAGGGTGAAGGTAGAGAGAGCGTAAGCTTCAGCCTGCAAGAGGCTGGCTGGAAATTTCGTCAGTCGTGGAGGACGATGGGGAAGGTAAAGGGTGCAGAACGGATGCGTGTGTGAGTGCGGCAGTGTCACCACTGTTACCACGCGAAGGCTTGACAAGGCCGGGAGCCTCGATTCGGTAATCATTTCCCAGCGGGTCCTTCCAAGCCCCTAAATTTCTGAAGCTCCTGGGGCTGGTGGTCTCGAATCGACATGTGCCGGAATCGCTTTCGTCCCATGAAAAATACGTTGACATTGGATACAGTATACATATTAACAGCTACATAAAACTGGCGAACGCCTCATAATCAAGTACAGTGCCGAAATCCACAAAGCATCGCTATTCTGAGTACATGTCCACCCCGTCACGCTCTCCGCTCTCAATCGAAGGGAACAGGGCGGATGCCAGGTCCCACAAGTCTCTCACCCGCATGCTTTTCCTTTTCTGCCTGAGCTGCAGCAAACGCTGACGGCACCGGGATACCGCAGCAATTACCCCAGCCAACTTCGCTCTGTCCTGCCCCACCAAGATCTGGATGTGCATGAGCATGTCCCCCATGAGCGTCATCCTCGTCAGTGGAAAGGGTTACCATGATGGGGCCCTCGTATGGTAGGATAGAGCCGAAAAGGAAATGCTGGACTACGGGTAGCTTTCCGAGCACTTCGGCAAGATACATCTTCATCAATCCTGAGTTGACCTTTTCCCAAGTCTTGACCTGCGGCGCGCGATCAGTCAATACAAAGAATAGAGAATATATGGCTGTAGTACACACCACGGAGATGTCGTCCAACATGGGAGAATGCCATCTGAGTGATGCGGTCTTCACCTGTGTGGGGTGAATTGATATTTAGCGTGAAAAGCACGAATCATGGAACAAAAATCCTCACCGAGTTGATGAACTGAATGCAAGCAAGATACATGTAATCTTTGGAGAACTCCTCCACAATTTCGACATCATGGATGGACTTTGGCCTAAGGTATTTATGTCCTGCATATGTATGACGTTAACTAAGCTGGGAAGAAGTGTGTGCTGAGACTCTCACCTCGAAGTTGTGCTGAGCCAAATAAGAAAGGGAGGAAATGATAGTCATCTAGACCCCAGACTCCATGGGATCCTGCTGGCTCTAACCAATACGTCGATTGCAGCGTCCTCATCACCTGAATGTATCTGCAAAAGCCCTTGAGAACAAAGCAGAAGTCTATAACCGATATCATTCACCTCCAAAACACTTTGATGACCAAAGCCACATGATCACTCTCCTGCACGACTCCTAGCCGCTCGAGGCAAATTCTAAGGTGAATGCTAACGACACCCTCTGGGCGAAATGAAGAAATCGAACTTACAACCAACATAGAAAATTCAGCTCCATTCCGCTGCCATAATCGATGCGAGTCCTGTTTCCCCAAGCCTCTTCGAAGTACACCGACACCTCTGGAATAGCTTCCTTCGGAAAATTTGGCAACGTTTCGTGGAGCGATGGTGCGGCCTGAAAGAGCTTTCATGCAGACCGATAGATATAATTGCAAATCAAGACATACCTCTTGTATTTTATCGAAAAAAACTTTGAAAGCGGGATTCCCAAACCTCGACGCCGAATTGTTCACAGGCGGCGTCTGCTCCGCGATCTCTTCAACTCGGTCGAGAATCCGGATTATCGGTGTGATACCCTGCATCGAATCACAACCAGTCAATAACGTCAATAAACACAGACCATCGAATGCTCACAGATGATTCGGAACATTCATCGCTCAGTTTAACGCCGACAACAGAATTATTCAATGCCTCGATATAAGACACAATGTCCTGGTGTGTTTTCGAATTCTGGAATGCGGAGAGTTGATCTTTCGTCAGGATGGCCTTTGCTGGGACTCGGAAGGAATTGCTTGTCATCGTCGTCAGTCACCGACTCGCGGGTTGGATGAAAGAATGAGGCAGGACGTGGTTGCTTGAATAGCACGTGAATGAGATGTGACATCACGCGTCGCGTTGAAACATTTTGAAAAGCTCGCCATTTGTCTTGGCAACTCGATCTCTCTCTGCTGCCAATGCAAGACTATGCAAGACATTTTCCAGGAATAAGAGAGATTTATCTCCAATGCAATCCGGTCCAAAAATAACAATATATACGCCAGAGCATGAGCAAGATATGTGCCTGCAGTCCAAACGACGAAAAGAACCGAGACCCAAGCAACCCAGTTGAAGAGCGACCGACTCGTACAACCAACTTCATCCTCGGACGACACCAACCGTCACACCTCCCCCAGCCCCATTACCGCTGATACCAAGGGCATGCATGCATTTTCCCCAAGCCCACCTCGTCAGCTTCAGCACGTCCTCATCTCTCAGATCCTCAGACACGCGCAGCTCCAGAGTCACAACAAGCGCCAACTCTGCGCCCTTGACAGGGTCATGCTCCGTTGGGGTGAGCTGCCAGATGTGTGGTGGGGGCAGATGTAGGACTAGGGGATGACGTTCGATCTGTAGAGTGACGGTAGTAGTTCAGAATACAGAGGCATTCCATGTGAGAAATTCATGCACTGACCTCCCTCATCGCTCGTAAGAAGGCTTCCATGCGTCCTCCAGCGGTACCACGCTGTGGCGCAATTTGTAGAAGGACGGCTCCTAGTGTGACGCAAGAAGGATACGCGAGGCTGAACATAGCGACAGCTTCAGCTGTTGCCAGTAGAAGATCCAGAGTCCGGTGTTGGGAACTGCAAGGAAGGAAGGAAATTAGATCGTTATGATTTTTCAAATGAGAAGTAAAAGCCCTCACGGCGGAATGAAAGACGGTATCAAAGATACGATCGCGGATATCGAGATGGGTACTAATGAAAACGGATTTGACAGAACGTGTTCTAATGGTGATGTAGGCTCCTTATCCTGCAAAAAAAGAACGAGATCGATTGAAGAGTGAGTGCCACGAGGGAAGTTGGTTGCCAGTAACTACAAAAGTAAAGCATCGCCTGAGAATGTACGAATCAGTTGATAATAGCAACTTAACCCACTGTGCATTAGCTTGCGGTGGTTCGCAAAAAAAGCACCACTCAAAACGAGCGAAAGAAACGACATCAGTATGAGGAGTATGGGAAAATCAATTCTGGAAAGTCGTCCGAAATGTCAGAGTATCTAATTGCAGAGATCAGTTGAGATGGCTCACCCCAGTGAGTCAACACTGTCATCTCCTGGATGGTGGTGATGATGACTCTCTCCGGCGGACAACAACAGATGCTCGACGGTCTCTTTGAATACGTAGACTGCCGAAAACATCAGGTATACAGCTTGGGCGAAGAGCGCTACTGCCTCTAGCCGGCCATTGCTGCTTAAGGATGTGAGTATCTCATGAATCGCTTGGTTCGACCCACGTACCCGTAAGCCCGTCGAAGGGGAGCTTGCATCGACGATTTTCGAAGGTAAGACGGTAAAATTCGGCCAACCGCAACACCAAATGAGTCGAATACAATCCAATATCCCAGCCCAGTACACGACAACGAGCCGACTTGTTGACCAGCCACCCAGAGCCAAGCACCCAAAGCAAACTGGCCAACTGCAGCCATGACAACCTTGTCCGAAATCACACTGTCCTGGGAAGGCTCAGACCTTGGACTGATAGGTGAGCGAGAATGGGATTCATGAACATTTTTAGAGCTCAGGAGACCTGGGGAGGTCGATGGACGATGGATAGAGAATGAAGTGGTCTTTGGATCTGCAGACTGAGGGAACGGTGATATCGGATTCCAAGGGGAGACAGGAACGGGAGCAGGCTGTGCATGCAGCTCAGCACCTGGCTCCAGGAAAGAGAAAAAATTGTGGGATAATGAGTGCTTGTGGTGATGACCACGTCTCACTGATCCAGATCCGCCAGCTGATGACGGTTCGTTGGGAAACAATGGTGAGGATGCCAGTGCATCAGGCGGCGGACGGGCGCCAAAAATGAAGCCTTCGCCGAGCTTTTTATGCCGCAGAAGTGTAGGAGAGGCGTTCGGAATGATGCTGACGGGAACCTCCTCTTCACCGCCAAAATCCAGTTCTTGAGCGCCGTCCTCAGCAATGGAAGTGTGAGGCAAGGAACCCGGGCGCGGGAAGAAGATGGAGAGATTGCGGGAATGTAGGCGCGTGTGTCGGCGGGGATGAGCGGTTGTGTGAGTAGGTGAGGGGGAGCCTGAGCCATTTGTGGTATGTGTGTTCGCGGATGTTGAGAGAGAATCAGATGTAGTTGAGGTTGAGGGGAAAGACGAAATGCTATGAGAGGGTGAGAGAAGGGGTTGTGAGGGGAACGACGTTGAAAGAGGGGAAGGCAGCGATGGCGAGAATGGGCCTGGAATTCCAGAAGTGGATCGCGTGCGGGTATGTGAGGGACCGTGCAGATGGGATGGCACCGAAAAGGATTGTCGAAAAGGAGTTGATGGATGATGATGAGACGGTCCAAGCCCGTTAGTCCGATGTACACTGAAGCTGGTACGGAATGGTCCTGCGGAGGGTGGGGGAACAGTATAATAAGGTGGTGATGATGGCGGTTGAGAGGGCGTCGAACTGACGCGAGAGCGTGATGGGGGTATACTCATAACGGAAGCGCCACTCGTCGAGGGGAAATCAATATCAGATATACCGTTCAGAGACGAATTGGCTTTGCTCTGTTCTCCTTTGGCGAGAACCACGATGTTATCGTCGTCCTCCTTGCTTGACTTCCGTCGATGCATTCTGCCCAGACAACGCCTTGTAAGGAAGCCTACAAATCAATAGCGGGGCAGGTTCGCTCAAGCACTCCCAGATGCAATGACACCTGATGAAACAGTCGGGAGGTACGCCAGGGTGGACGGCTGTTATCAACAGAGTTTGCACAGGTGGGAAGAAGCGCGTAGTTGACCGACCACAGTGAGGAGGTGGTTGGATATCTGCAGATATCGACGACGACGACGACGGCTTATCGTGGTAGAGCAACTCGAGTTCGAGTATGAAGGCTGCAGTGGGTGGAACGACAGCGGTCTGTCTGAACTTTGAACTCGGATTCGGAGGTGCGGAGCTGGCGCAATCACGCGGTCACATACATGATTAGGCGCCCGTGTAGCTTATGTGTCTGCGACTGCAGGATACAACTTAGCGAAGGTGGGGCTCAAGCGTCGCGCTCATGACTCTGAGCGAAGTCCAACATGCACAAAGATTGATCAAGTCAATAAGGAGGGAAATCATACGCTGCGTGAAGTACCGCAAGTGTCCAGAATCTGGTGCAACTACTTCCGCTTTCCCTTCTCCTTCCCTTTACCTTTACCAAAACTCTTCCCTTCGAAGCCTGGCCTGGCCTTATTCTTGACTTTGACTCCATTCCTCTTATCGTTCCTTCTCTCGTTTCGAGTGGCGATATTATCGGTCCTCTTCTTCTGCTTCGCCGCCATCGCAGCATTGAGTTGATCTTTCCGCTCGTCCCTGAATGGTAAATGAGAACGTATTGTTCCTTGAACAGCAAGCAGCAGCGACATACCAAGTCTTCTTGCTTTTCACTTTTTCCTTCTCACTTCTCTTTGCAGCCTTCTTCAATCTCCCCTCGTCGTCTCTTACTTTGACTCCTTCCATGCGCGCTTCGGCCTTTTCCCACTTCTCCCGTTCCTCAATTTGCTTCCTTTTCTCGTCAGGCAAGGAAGCCAGCTTTTCTTTCCGTGACGAAAGCTGTTCCAGGGCCTGAGCAGGGTTAGAAGACGTCTTCAAGCGTTGCGCTTTTTTTACTGGATGAAGGCATGTCCGCAACAGCGGAGAAGGTCACATTTGTGAACGAGGACTTTAGGTCAGGAACCGTGCGAGATGATGAGGGCTGATCTGGGACTAAAAGCTGGGACTTTAAACGCAAGTTGTTAGCGGAATGTAACGAGAGACGAAATGGATACTTACCTTTGTCGTCGGCGCCTCATCTCTACTTTTCTCCTTCGTCTTCCTACCCTTTCTTTCCTCCTCTCTCTTTATTTTCTCCTTCGTCTCCTTCCTCCGTCTTTCCCGCATCGCAGCGCGCTGCAACCGTCTCTCCTCCAACAGCTCATCCCTACTTCCCACTTCCCAGTCGGTGCTCCTCCTGCCCTTGTTCCGCATTGAGTCTATTTTTGCGTGAAGCTTCGCCCTAAGAGTATCAATACTCTCAGCCTGAGGCATGGGAACGATGGCCATCTCATTGTCGTCTTCCGACTCGTCCAAGCCGACATCGACGTCCATAGTCACATCCTCGTCGGAGCCCTCATTCGTTGTGGATGCCTTCTGCTTGCCTTTTCCTTTGAAGGTGTGGGCAGAGAGCTCAGAAGCGCGCTCCTTCTGAACGTCCAGTATTGACTTATTGTTCGCCGGATCGAGCTGGAAAACAGAATAAACATATACGTGAGGCGTGAATGAGACGGCAATGATCCACCTTTTCTCTTCGCGCCTTTTTGGAAGCCTCTTTAATGGCCTGCTTTGGAGCTTGCTGCTTCTTCTTATTCTTTTGATATTTTGAACCCTGTGCATAGATGAGAATATGTGTTGTGAGGAGAACTCGAGAACCTCACCTGATCGTTGACCTCGTCCTGGACCAGATAGTATTTGGCGGGAATCAAGTGTAACAAGGACTCGAACGTTGCATTATGTTTCTCGAGTGAAGATTGGAGAGTTGCTGTGGAGGTTGGCATTTTTCCGCTGCCTATGCACCGCGGTTGTGTCTGAGAAAGTGCTTCCAAAAGTTCTGTCCTTACAGTGCGGCATAGTAGGCGTGTGAATCCGAGCGGCGTGACAATCTATATAACATTGTGACGCATTAAACAATAAAATATGAATTTCATCGTCACGGTCTGTCTGCATGATATAGAGCTATAACATACTGCAAATACTGTTCTTGCGAGTTCGAAATTATGTGCAAGCTCTTTCGTTGACTTTGAGAGGCATGACTTATCGTCCTTGTGCCTGAGTGGGAGCCCGGGCAATCGAGGCGAGCGCCTAATTTACGTCTGTTATTGTGATTATGTAATGAGCACGAAGAGGTTCCACAATGAACGGTCAAAGACAATTGTCGCAACAAAAAGCAATGGCAAGTCGCTGTATCACTCATTTCTCCTTCGCTTTCTTCTCTCCTCACCTTTGCGATGCGTCGCCCACCGGCCCTCGAGGTCGACACCGAGGCTGCAATGTCGACGGTGACACCAGACTTTTCTACAAAGTTTACTCGGACACCTGAGTTTTCACCTGAGTCTTCCTCTCAAGCTCTCAATCTCTCCCACTCCCCAGAAAAAGACTACATCGCTCCAAACCCATCATTCCGACTTCTCTTCTCTCTTCTCTCACGACGCGATTTTTTTCTCCTCGTTCTTCCGGCCATCATCTCCTCCGTCATCGCCGGCGGTATCGCCCCCTTCATGACATACGTTGTTGGCCAAGTCTTCAATACTTTCGCCCAGTTTCCTTTGACTTCGGATCCACCTCAGGAGGCCAAGGATGCGCTTCTACGTGGTGTTGGATTATCTGCTATCGAGTTGATAGGTCTGGCTGTAGGAGCACTCGCTCTTAGTAGCCTTACATCAAGCCTGTGGATCTGGACCGGCGAGCGTAATACTATGCTCTTGCGCAAAAAGGTTTATCAGTCGGTGACATCAAAGGATATGATCTGGTTTGACACCAAGATGGGTGCTGAAGATTCTGTGCAATCGTCCGAAGGAGACGGTCCTGTCGGAGCTGGAGGTTTAATGGCGAAGTTTGCGAGGTAAGCTTCTACTCCCGTTCAGCGATATATGTCTTGATGTCACTTCAGAGAGACAGAGGAAGTACGGATGGCTTCCTCTCTCGCCTGCGGTATGGTCATACAGCATCTCACAACTTCAGTGGCTTGCCTCATCCTCGGCTTTGATCGCTCATGGGCCCTCACTCTTGTCATCCTCTCAGCCGTTCCCGTCTTGATGATAATTCAAGCTTTCTCCCAAGGCGTTGCGGGACCGCTTCTTGCTGTCGAGCGTTCTCAGACCGCTACGGCTGCGACGTTGATGGACCGTGCAGTGGCTGCGATTGCAACAGTAAAAGCGTTTAATGCAGTCTCTCATGAGGTCTCGACCCTATCAATCGTGCTTGATAATATGCGTGCGGTAGCGAAGAAGTGCAACGCTGTCTGGGGCTTCACTTCGGGTCTCGCACAGTTCGTCATGATGGCGATGTTTGTGCAAGGATTCTGGTTCGGCTCGAAGCTCGTTCGGGATGGCAAGGTCGCCGCCGGCGACGTGATGGCCGTTTTTTGGGCATGCCTCATCGCGACCACGAACTTACAGATGTGTATCCCCCAATTTATCACCCTCGCCAAGGGCAAGTTTTCCATGGCCGCGCTCATTTCCTTGATCGAAGTGTCCACTCCTGTTCCCGAGTCTCCAGTGAACACCAGAAGGCCTAGCTTGGCTTCGTTCAACCTCAGTACCGGCAAGAATCGCAAGCCCTCTACGTTCCGCAAGATTGTCCCACGCGGGTGCTCTGGCGAGCTTGTCATGGACAATGTTACATTTGCGTATCCTTCCCGACCTACCGTCCCGGTTCTCACCGACCTCTCCCTATACCTCCCCGCACATGAGATCACTTTCATTGTCGGCGGCTCAGGATCTGGCAAGTCGACTGTCGCTCAGCTCTTGCTGCGCATGTACGACGTGCAACAGGGTACGATTGCTCTTGATAACCAGGACGTCGACTATCTCGACTTGAACTGGACACGGGAGCAGATCAGCGCGATATCTCAAGACTGCATCCTTTTCGACATGAGTGTTCACGACAATGTGGCGATCGGTTTGGCTGGACCGGGCAGCAATCGGCGTCCAGAGGATGTTACGCGAGAGGAGGTCATTGAGGCTTGCACAGCGGCCTTGATGCATGATTTCGTGAGGAACCTGCCAGATGGTTATGACACGCCCCTCGGTAATGGTGGGGCAAACCTCTCTGGAGGTCAGAAGCAACGCCTCGCTATCGCACGTGCGAAGCTGCGCGATTCAAATGTACTTATACTTGGTGCGATTGGCTTCCTATCCTGGCTTTGTGTCGATTGTTCACAATGTTTTGCTCACAGACGAGGCAACTTCTGCGCTGGACGCGATTTCACGCCTACTCGTATTCGAGGCAATCAAGCGCTGGCGAAGGAACAAAACTACGGTTGTCATCACACACGACCTTTCACAGATTACTCCTGGAGATTTCGTTTATGTGCTCAAAGATGGACATGTCGTGGAACAGGGTTACCGACATGATCTGGAGCAAATCGAAGGCGGCGAGTTCCGCGAGATGGCCCAAGCGCAGGGCGCTGCGGGAGGCTTTCCTGAGAAGCAAGCGGGTCCGTGGTCAGAGAAGACGAAGCGCGAGCGCGAAGAAGAGGTGGAGAAGATCTTCGAGGAACAGGAGAAGGTACGCGGGGAGGACGTAGAAAAGGCTGTCGGGGAAATTGCTACTTTCAAAAGACAAACTGTGATCCCGCCCTCACTTCGACCGCTCACCCTCGGGAATTGGATGTTTGATGCTGTAGCCGACCTAACTCGTTCGGAAGTCATTCCACATGCCATGGTTGTGACTCGCTCGGACAGGCGCGTCAGTCGTTTCGTCCCTGCTGATGTCTTCAATTCAGAACCTGAAATCGTCGACCGACCTCGCCGACCTTCCACTATCGCAATCGACCTCCCGGAACCTGCCCCTGCACACACGACAATGACGCGGCGGTTGAGCCTGCAGTTCACCCCTACCTCTCCCATATTTAGTAGCAACGCTTTCTCAACTTCCTCAACGCTATTCGACGAGGTTGCTTTTGATGAAGAAAAGGCCAACCTGGAGCTCAGTGCCGCCGCGGCTTCACAACGGCGATTCTACGGTGACACCATACCCAGGAGAACGCGTGCACGATGGGACGATATCGATATGATTCCCTTGAAGGAGGTCAAAATCTCTCAGCCAGAGGCCGAAGTTCCACACGCAAGGGACACTGAAGAGCAGATTGGTTTCTGGCATCTCGTCCGGGATATCTACCCTACCGTTCCTTGCAAGCCCACCATTGCACTTGGTTTGATCTTTTGTATTGTCAGCGGCGCAATGACGCCCATCTTCTCATTCCTTCTTTCACGACTCTTGTATGAAGTCTCCATCGGCGCTCAAAATGTGTCGGCGATCAACAACTTCGGCGGAATCGTTCTCTCTGTCGCGGCTATAGACGGTATTGCGATGGGCCTGAAGTATTTCACCATGGAGACGACCGCAATGGCCTGGGTCACCAAGATTCGCAAGATGTGCTATGGCTTCGTGCTTGCACAGGACAAGAAGTGGTTCGACAAGGCGGAGAATGCTCCTGTGCGCCTGGTCCAGGTTCTCATCAAGGACGGTGACGATGCTCGTTCACTCATTGCCACTGTTCTTAGCCAAGCCGTTGTCGTCTTCACGATGCTCGGTGTCGGCCTCATGTGGGCACTGGCACGAGGATGGCAGTTGACATTGGTCGGATTCGCTATTGCTCCTGTTTTCGCCATCACCATGGTAGTTCAGACGAACTTGGTGGCCAAGTGCGAATACAGAAATAAGCGTGCACGTGAGGAAGTAGCCAGGGGATATTACGATGTAGGTCTCGTTAGACGTCTTCTTTGGATAAGCTTATTGACCAACAGTATTTGCAGACCATCTCAAACATACGTGGAATTCGTTCAATGGGATTCGAGCGCATTTTTTTGGAACGTTTTGAAGAATCCGTCGATAGTGCGCTTTCCACTGGGGTGCGGGGCGCCTTTGTGGAGGGTTGCACGTACGGAGTCGCAAGTTCGCTCATTTACCTGGCTGAAGCTCTGTTATTCTACGTGGGCGCCATCCTTATTGCGAAGGGCACATACAACTATTTGCAGATGGTCCAGGTTCTCAATTTGGTTGTCTTTACCGTCAGCATTGGTTCTCAACTCATGGCATTCAGTAAGCCGCATACAACTTACAGCACAGTCTGAATACGATACTGACCAGCTCATCCTCTCTAGCACAAAGGATTGCGAAGTCTGTCCAGGCAACCAAAGACTTCAACAAATTGTTGAGGCTCTCCACCGACACTGACGAATCACAAGGCTCATCACGTCCCCCCATTACCGGCACGATCTCCTTCAACGGGGTCAGATTCTCGTATCCAGAGCGTTCAGACGTCACTGTCCTCGACGATCTCAACATGGAGATCCATGATGGAGAGTGTGTCGCCATCGTAGGTGCCTCCGGGTCTGGCAAGTCTACTATCGCAGCGCTGCTGCAACGCCTTTACGAGCCAGTGACCGGCTCGATTTCCATCGGCCCTTGGGACCTCGATTCAACGGATGTCAGTCACCTGCGAGACCACGTTGCCGTCGTCAGCCAGCATCCGAATCTTTTCGATGCCACTGTCTCGGATAACATTGCCTACGGCTCAAAGGGCCTCCCCGCTATCAACATCCAACGCGCTGCCATGGCTGCAAATGTGCACGATTTCGTCATGTCGCTACCTCAGGGATATGATACCATGGTCGGGGAGAATGCTGCGCTCATTTCTGGTGGGCAGGCACAGAGGCTTCAGATCGCTCGAGCGTTGGTACGGCCGTCGAAGATTTTGATCCTGGACGAATGCACATCAGCTTTGGATTCTGCGAATCAGGCCACGGTGATGCAGACGATATTGGATGCCAAAGTTGGCCGCACGACGTTGATGGTGACGCACAAGCTTCCTGTCATGCAGATGTGTGATCGCATACTGGTCATCCATAAGGGGTCAGTAGCCGAGCAGGGCACCTACGAGGAGCTGATGGCAAAAAATGGAGTGTTTGCCCAGTTAGCCAGTGGGGGCGAGTGGACTGGCGAGTGATCTCCATCTCACCTATCTATCGTCTTTTTCTTTTTTTCCTTTGTTTTCCTCATTGCTTTGCCCCGATATCTTCTGACGGGGCAGGGTTTTTGGTTTTGACATGATTATGGATATTTAGCATAGCTTTCGACATTCTCTGTTTAACACCGTGATATTACGACCGGAGTAACGCCCCCATTTGTAGTACTATTGCATACCATCACTTTACCAGCTGTATTGTTACTTACGTTCTCTGATGTTTCAATGCGTCAATGACATCTTATGGTACTTTTCGACATTAATTACCAGGCAATTGAACCACAAGCAAAGGTTTCAACCCGACAGACATGGACATACGTCGTATACAAACCTCAAAACCTCTATCAATTAGCAGATTGGAGTGAACTAATGCAAATCCATTGTTCATGTAAAATTCTTCTTGGCCGGTAAAAAGATGCGACATGAAAGCCACGACAAAGCTGAATTGTTCAATTCATGAATTCACCACCAACTACGTTTACTGGCTGAAATTTGTAATACCGCTAAACCCAGTGATTGGCCCGCTAGAACCTCCGCTGATTTGGAGGGATGACCAGTCCCACGTTCCTGCAAAGAGAGATGTGAGTCGGAGGAAGGTCCGTCAGATTAAATGGGCTAGCATTACCAGTACAAGCGCCAGAACCACAGTTCACGGCTACACGTTGAGCATCATTGTTGACAGTAATCGATGTCGTACTTCCAGAGAAGTTGATGTTCTACGGGCAAGATCATTTACATTGGTTTGAAGAGACCTCATATGAACAATAGGGCCACTCACGGAAATTATTACGCCTGTACCAGGGGTGCCGAGAGTATCTGGGTAGCTCTAAGGTTGAAAGTGAGCAAGAGGCTTTCGCATGAATATTCTAGTCTACCTGGTCAATGAGGACGCCGAATTGACGCATGCCAGTTCCTATGTTGCCGATATATGTAACATTGGAAACGGAAGCATCGGTTGCATCAGCTTTTGTCTTAATACGAAGCGCTTGATCACTGCAACGCGAGCGTTAATAGAAGAGATAGACAGCACCGGAAAGACCGACGAACTTGTTAGTGATAGTGTTATCAGAAATGATGATGCCAGAAACGATCGCATCGCTTGAAATCGATCCCTTAAAATCCGTGGAGTGCGCATTAAACTGGATGCGGTGCATGCTCGAGGAAGGAGTACCGTACGATAGAGATGCCATGACCGCCAATGCAAGTGTTACCAGTGAAGACGATGTTGGTGCCCTTGTTGATGGCAAGGCAATCGTCTTGGTTATGTATCGTGCTGTTCCAGCATGAGACTTCATGGATACGACAATGAATATGGATAAAAACAGAACATACCTGCTCTCGATAGTCAGGTCATTCGTGCTGCAATCAAAGCCGTCGGTATTGTGACCAGCGGCCTCACCATTGCTGGCGGCGTTGGGCTCATCACCCAGAGCTAGGGATCTGAATGAGCATGACTTCATGAACCGACTCATAGCGGAATGTTTACAGTCATCGATGACGAGATTCGACATGACCAAGGGAGCAGGGTTGGAGACACTGTAGACACGCTCAGGAGAGTTCAAGACTTTAACGTTCTAAAAGGACGAATACAAATTAGAAAAGGGAAGAAGAAAAATACATGCAATACGAATTTTGAAAAAGAAAAAAAAAACTCACCGTGAAAACGCCGGAGATCTTGATCCTTGAAAATCTGGTGAGATCATCGTCACATAAATTAAAAGGAGAGCATACTTCATCATAGGAGCAGGCTTTGTGACTCCTCCGTTACCACCGAGGCCATCCTGCCAGTGAGATCAACTTGTTCAATGTGAGCACGGGTCACGAAGGAGGAGTGATTACCCAGTAAAACGGTCCATTGCCGTTGAAGGTGTGACCATTTCCGTTGACTTCAGAAGACAATGAACACGTATTCGGAACTAATTATTGGATACACCGAAACTCACAAGTGATGGATGTTCCGCTGCGCAAGGTTACCATGGCGCCGTAATATCCTTAATCATAGAGGAAAAAGGATGTGGACGACAATTCTCACCTGACTTGAAAGAGTGGACCGGCCCAAGTCTTGTTGCCAAAGCTGACATCACCCTCTGCGGTTCATCCGTGGGAAGGTACGAGTGAACTAAGCAGAACTCGTATAGAGAAATTGGCATACGCATGTTCACAGTCGTTCCGTCGGCAAGCTCGAGGTTAAAAGTTTCCCCCGCGGGAACGGTAAACGAGTTAATGTTAACAGTTGTACATGCAACTGCACCATCGACGTCGTCCAACGAGGAGATAGTTCCAGTACAATCCGCACCTTGCACGGCACCCAGAACAGAGTGAACGGCGACGGCAGAGAATGCGAGTGCAATTCCAAGCATATTCGAAATGTCCTAGGTAGCGAGTGCGCAGTTGAAGGCTTGCAGTGGCAGCAACCTTTCAACGATCCTTTATATGTAGCCTGAGAGTATTGTAAAATCGGTCACTCATGCGCATCTCTTGTCAGGTGCTCGGCAGAGGGTGCAATTGGAATTTTCAAGTTCCCCGGCGAGAGGATATGATCGATATTGACCGAAACACATCCGTGTATTGGTCCCGAGGAGAGACACAAATAATCTCGGACAAAATCAGAATTGCTACCAGGCGCACATAAAATTAGCACTCACCAATATACTGTACAAAGTAAGTTGTGGTGCAGGATGCAAAAAAAAAGTCAGTCGCCTTCCAGATACCCACGAAATGGTTCCGACTCGTGTGCTGCTCACCAGCTCCTGATGATAACAGCACCTCCTTGGACCACAGAGCGGCCCGACGACACATCACACGCACCTCGAGCTTTAAGTATGGATCTGCGTTGCAGGTCAGTCCAGTTTCTACAACTGAAAGAAGGCGAAGCAATGTGAAATTTATCTAAATTTACAGTTGCGTGATATCCGGCATACCTGCACATTTGTAAATAGCACGAAGTGCCGTCTTCAGTGGGACATTACTGGCCTTATCTCATTAATGCGGCGCCAACAAAAAAGCGTTTACTTGTCCGGGATATGGAAGTAGAAGAGTCGGCTTCTGAGACTTGATGCCATGATGTTCGAGCCGGTAGTACCATTGCCGGATGTCACCTGAATCGCTGAAGGGCGGCTAGCGAGTGAGTAAAAATATAAGATGAAGTCAAGCTGTTAGGATTCAAATACTGTTCAAGTTCGTGAGAATGCACTGCACGAGCCGTAAAGACAGTGTAAAAAAACGTTTTTACTCGACTCCTCAACTGTCTTCAGGAGGATCCAGAGTGTATGGCATATGAGCTCTGTCTTTACACAGTGGAGGTGCTGACTTACAGACCTCAATCGACAGTCCGCGTAGTGGCAGGAGAAGCGATTACCTAGATCATTTACACTTACATAAAGGCAGAAAGCGCCAGCTGGATGCTGTGATTCGTGGCATGCGACGCGGTGGTTGGATCGGGTGGTTGGATCGGATGGTTGAATCGGATAGTCGCAATGCGCTGGTGCATTTCAACGAGCGGGAGTACCGGACCTACAGTGGCCCGGGCGGGACGCTCCATCTTCAACGTGCACCGTCAAATGCATGCAACCGGCGAAATCCTGTTGATTTAGACCGAGAAGCCGTGTCAAGCGTTGAAGACGCTCTTCCATTTCGGATGACTTGGATATCCCGTGACAATAGTCCGCCGACTAGCAGAGCCACTCAGGGATTACCATGAAGTCTGTCTTGCCTTGACCTTGAACCACCATCCGAACACTGGTTACCATTTCCTTGTCATAGTGAGCAACCCCTTGCTGATGAAAACGCTGACCTGATTTCGAGGATGACATGCACAATCATTGATCCACAAGTGACGGAACCATGGCTCAGTTTCTCACAAGCCCAGTGAGACCGCAAGGGTGTCGACGCTTACTTGCTGCGACGCATATTCCATCCGGCAAGTAGTGCACTCTCTGGAAGATTTCACGAAAAGCTCAGTGATCAAGACGTACTGTACATGCTGTACATCTCATCCCGGCCTGAACGATGCCCTGCTCCCTGAGTCCGTAAAGATGATCTATACAGCAAGTGAAGAATTATCAGCCTGATTACTATTGAAACGACTGATGTGTTTCAGCAGCCGAAAGCTAAGGCCTTCTCTTAGATACATATACACTCACCTGTTATCTGCCATTATTGATATTCTGCTCCTGCTACCGAATGTTATTTCAAACCCGCATATGCATCGTTTCAGGCATTGCTAGCGGATAATATGGCGCGGATTTTGGTATCAAAATCAGAATTTTGTGCTTTGGGCCTCATAGTCCAACGAATATACTCTTCACGTCCAGTGCTGATTCGGAAGATCATATCACTCGACATCTGGTCTATCTCCTGAACGTCAAGTGGATGCGATCTCTCAATGAGTTCCTTGGCAGCATGGAACAAATGGTGTGCCGGGATGTCGAACTTGGTTGCAATGACCGTCTGCTCAACAGCATCCAACGGACTTGTTTCGGAAAAAACCATTTCGATGGCGCGGGTACAGATGTTGGCGATGTCAAAGCGGTGACTGATGGACAGGAGAGCAACCCAGCTTTCGACAGGCATCGAGAAGTTGTCGAGCATACTGAATTAAGACCGTCAGTGGGCCCCGTAAAGGAAAGAAAATGGTACTAGAGGATCGACCTCTGATGGAAGAACTTGAGAAGGCTTTCGAATTCTAGGATGGTAACCCCCGGGAGTGAAATAGGTTTGGAATCCAAACTGCCCTCTATCTCCTTATCCTTGTCATTGTCGGAGACATTCAATGGAAGGGTAAACATATCGCGAAGTACGGGCGAGTTTTGCACCAAGAAATATTGGTGGATTCTGAACAAGCGGTTCTCAACCTGAAATCGTCCATAAATATTCAGCATCAGGGACCCACGCGCATGTAAGTGACCAACACAACGAGATGTCACGCACCAAGAAAATAGACATATCATCAGACAAGTACCAATCATGGTGTCGAAGGATCGGGTTTGGTGAAGACATGATGGATGTACGGTGAATGAACGGTTATGGAATATGGCTTGGTAAAGATATGACTAGGGTGGAGGGGCAGTCAGCCGCATACACTCCAGAGACATACTCTCGAGGGTAGCATTTATGTCACTGACGGTCCTACCCACCCAGGCGACTGCGATAAGCGCGGGTGAAAACATGCCTTCTTTTATCTGCGTGGTGTGCATAGCGAAAAGGAAGTTCCCTAGGCGGCAGAAGCGACAGCACATGCATGATAGAGAGAAACTCGAACACCCGCTGCTCAGCCACCAGCGAATAAGAGAGAACATTATTGTGTCATGTATAACCCAATGTGTACATGATGCAAAACACTGCATGCACCTGATCAGTACTGCCGCGTACTGCCGGTGAATGTCGAATGTTGCAGGCTGCGCAATGACAAGAACACCGTCAGAGCTTCATCGGCATATAGCACACCACATTACACGTGTAAGAAGGCGAGGCAAGTTGTGCGGCAATTGGATGACCGGTGACTTCTTTGAGATGTCAAGTCATTCACAGATTTGGAAAGATACACTACGCCACAAAACGCATGCACTCGATCGCGTGCCAAATTACTGCCAGATAGGATAATGCCTGGCAATAAGAGCAAGCAAATCGGTCATATCGGCGGCAAGGGTGATAAAGCGAGAGCACGCCCAGAGAGAGCAAGCAGAGTGCCAGATAAACACAGTGCGACCAGGGATAACTATAATGATGGTCGAGGTATTTCATCATTCCGGGCTACGAGAAGCACTGGGCAAGAGACTGGGCCAAGTGCCAGCTTTTGGTCTCGGTGAAAGGATCCGCTACATTGGAGCACCCGCGCGCTCGGAGGATAATAGCACCGAGCAAAACTGAATAGAGAACAAGGAGTTGAGCTTACGCACCTCGAGGTCAAGAGTCAAGGGATTTATAGTGGTTGGGAAGGAGGGCGGAAGGATGATTGCACTCAAGTATTAAAAACCTTCTTGAACCGACAGTATGGTTGTCTTGGCTCTTGCATTGCAATCTTGTCGAATGTTCGTCATGTTCGTCATGAGCTCTTCATCAAGTTGGTGTATTTAGATGATTCAGAATTGCCGTAGTTAGCGCGCAACAGGAGGACTCACTCGCAGAAGAGTTGCCTCGCTCAGCAAAAGGGAGAAATAACTGCGTAGGTATCGAGGCACGAAGCAGAAACATTACGACTGTAAAATACAAGTAAAAACCTGGCTGATAATACAAACTTCAAGGTAGCCACATGAGCATTGCACACTATATTTACGTAAAGAATGAACGTACCAAATCTATGATCCAACGAACGCAATCTTCGCAGCCTATGTCTCTGTCTCTATGCCCTCAGGTATACTCCCTTCCGGCGCGAGGCTAGGGTCCATGAAGCTATGATTACACTTGGTGCAAACGAAGAAGAGGATCATGCGCGTCTCTTTCCGTTTCGACTGGTCTTGATAGAAGACAGCACTGTAGCGCATATGTGAACGGAGCGATGCCACGAGAATTCGAGATACATACTCTTCATTACCACATTTTGGGCAAGAGATGTTTGAATGTGGCTACCAGCTTCGATGGGTCGATGGAAACCAAGAGTAACAGGAGAACAGGCGTACCAGAGATGGGTCAACGCCGAGGTCCGTTGTGACACCCACTTGCTCTCTGATCACACAAACGTTCGGCCATAGGTCAAAATTGGAAGAAAGAAACTCACTTTGTCACCGTCAGAAGATCATTTCTGTATACACAGCTGTTGTCCCCGATCTCAGAGTATGTGCAGATGCGGCAGGCGTAGACCATTGTGCGACGCTGCTGGTCGGCTTTGGGGTAAAGAAGGTTGTTGCATTCTGAGCAAAAATGAAGAGAAGCCTAAATTCAAATGCGGAATATGCAATCAGCAAGAGCGGGAACTTTGCGAGAACGATAATAGAGACTGACCATTTATGATTTCTCTGTTGCAAAGATTGGCCCAGGCGAAACAAGTTAAACAACAGTTGGAAGGTGACAAGTATGTCACATTGGCTGTCACATTTGAGACGAACAAATCGGAGTGGTGTCGGAGCCCAATCGACAAACTCAGCGACCAGAATGAGAGACTTGGAGAGACTCGACATTGAGGTTATTTACTGCGATAATTGCGCGGACGGTGCATGTTGGCTTTTTGTGCACATGGTAAGTACGTGAAGGTTTCGGCATGGTGTACATTAGCGCTCAGGTTCGAAAGTAGGAGTGTGGGACTTCCGTGACTTTCTGAGTCCTGAGCGCAGCCCGAGATACATCGCCGATACCACTGCCCACTCGGTCTCGCACAAGCTTCGCTCTACTTGATCATCGTTATTTCCAATGGAGTTAGGTATCGTAGAGGTATGCGTAGTTGTCTCGCTTCTCTTGTTGCACGCCGATCATGGCTTGTTCAACGTATTTCAGGCGGAGGTACTTCCTCCCAGTCGTCACCAGACATATTACATCGTCGAAAACAACCTTTCTATTTTTTTGGTGCGTGATGATCTGAGACCGTCATTGAGAGTCGTAATAACTCCAGCATATCTTGATCGTATCTTCAGGTATCTGGCTGCCTCTTCAGAGTACATCGATATCTCTTCGAGGAATCGCCTGTGTTTCGTGACATGTTTTCAATTCCTCCCGGGGAGGAAGGCGTGGAAGGAGAATCTGATACCGCACCTATCGTCCTCCCTGAAATTACCCAACAAGAATTTGAGGCTCTCTTGGACTTCTTGTATGACAGGTATCAAGTCGATCTCTTGATTTCTGATTACACCGACATCTATTCATGACTACCTTTATTATCAGAGGATATGATGGATACCGTGACTTCAACGTCAGAAAGTGGATCAATGTCCTCTCCATCTCTTCTCGCTTCGAATTTGACAAAGTTCGCGCACGGGCTATCAAGGAGCTTACTGAGCTAGAACCGAGTCTCGACGCGATCGAGGAGATCCTCTTGGCGCAAAAGTACGAGGTACCTCAATGGATTTTTCCCGGGCTCACAAAGCTGCTGATTCGGTCAAAAATCCCGGACCTGTCCGAGGCTGAGCGGTTGCCTCTGGACATGGTGCTAAGCGTATGGAGAGCGCGTGAAGAATTCATTCGCGCACAGAGCCAGAGATCCGCATTTGTCACTCCAAATCCACAGACGTATCTCCGAAAACACTTCAATTGTCCCCCTTATACAACTTGATGCAGGTTGGTGTTCAGTCACATACATACATACCTGTCTATTTCCTTTCTGTCGTAAATGTACATCGTTGATGTCAGTCCACTGCCGGTGGTCTGGGCAATTCAGCGTTTTTGTTGCCCGCACTCGTACGCATGTTATTGGTCCTGGTACGTCATAAACAAGCCGTCAAATGCCTGAAATCTCGATACATTCAGCCGTTTGTTACAAATTCTGTGTAACAAAGCAATTTGTTTTTTCAACAGACCCAATGTCAACTTCTACCCAGGTTTTCAACTTTCCTTCTTCCTTCTTCTTTCATTTCGCGGAAAACGGACTCGGATTGCTCGAATGTAATGATGGCATCTGCTCAGTTCATAAGTGTTCAGGACAACGGAGTCTGGAGACGACCAAATACACGAGATACGACCCACGAGAGAACTTGATGTGCAACGAGTAACTGCCAGAAAGGTCTTATTTCACCGATCTGAAGAGAAAAGCATTGGCACGTTAGGCATGAATAGATGGCTCAGACTTACCTGGCAGGACTCAGGCTGATCTCATGGTGTTTACCTCGCTACGGACCACATTGGATAAATTGACAGAACCGCCCCAACCGGGGCCGCGTGGGTTGCCTGCACGATGATGCAATTCGCGAGATCGCATGAGCATCATAGCAGTGGGCAAATCCAGCGTTTTCGCCTCCGCGTGCGATAGGGGCTCAGCCCGCGAAACCAGTCTTTCATATGCCGGTTGCAGCCACTGAGGGACATCGTGTTCGGTAGCAAGGAGGATGAGATTTATCGGATCCATGCGATCCAGCTGCGCCGTAATCTCCTTGATCGCTCGCTGACGAATTTTGTCGAAGAGTAAACGAGTCGAAATGGATAGCATTGCAAGCCAAACTTCGAGTGAGGCTTTATAGTCGTCATGCATCCTGAGAATTAGTCTAATTAGTCCCTGGTCGATCTGGAACATGAGCCAGACGTACCCGAAATATAAAAATTGAAGAACGCTCTCAAACTCCATTTTCGTGGTACCCGCAAGGATAATTGGATTTTCGTCCGTCAAGCCTTCCACGTCTTGCGTATCTCCGGAAGGGCAAGAGAACATGTCACGGAAGAAGCCAGATTCTCGAATGAGGAGATATCGATGGACTCTGTATAGCCGCTCGTCAATCTATAAAATAAAAGCAGGACATTAAATTTTCAAAAGTCAATAAGAACGAAAACACTGACACGAAATATTCCCAGAGCGTCGTCCAAGATGTAGAACCTCTCATGATGAGGACCAAGAGCGTCGTCCAAGATGTGGAACCTCTCATGATAAGGACCCGAGTCAGTGTCAACCATTGCCGGGTATCCGACGCGCGTCTCCACTCTGGGGTTGTATTCTGGCTCTGACACGTACAAAATCGACTTTGCGAAAGGGTAAACGATGTTGGGTGGTATCCCTGCCTTGGAGCTTCAACCTATATATCATTCATCATCAAAGTCTTATCATGCGCGTCCCGCAGCAACCAGCTGCCTCGTAATACATGATGTCTTCATGAATAGCCTAGAATGGGGGCGTATCAACTCGTGGTAGTGGCAATCTATACAGCTTCACGGTCCAGGTAAGACACGCATATCCTGCATTCCGCTCAGTCATGCGCAGGCCGCAGTAAACCTAAGGGTAGGACGAAGCTGAGTTATGGAAGAGGGCATAGTAGACTGCGTAGCTGTAACAGGAAGCCTGAGAGTAGCGCCGTCTTGATGCTCGTGTCCAGCTACTATCGTCAGTATCACCGTGCACATTCACATACCATTCTGCGCAAACGGGTGATGTACAACACCATTTTGAAAAACTGGACTGCGGCAGATATGAGATACAGTGGTGCATTATGATTAGACGACTCGGAACCTCGGGCCTCAACGATCTCCGGAGATGTCGACCTCCGACTCCGCGCTCAGTCCCACAGATATTTATACCTCTTGAAACATCGTAACTGCGCACAAGATACTCATACTTACCAGGATCACGGACAGTGACTTATGTATCTCTACGATGCCACCGTCCGACGGGGAGTCCCGCAAATATCCTACATCGCAACTCGAATAGGTAGCCACCAGAAGAAGCCATCGTGTGAAGGAAGTACCTGCAGGTTGACTGATTTGGGATTAGAGAAGGCAGGATGTGCACAGTGTGGGCAACCCTCTGACCCCAAAACCCGACGTGCTACTTGTCGAAGTCCAGATCTTCAGATCTCAGAGGTGAGCTTGAATAGCAAAACTATGTGCTTAACGTGGGAGGAGGTGGGAGGGATATTCTGACTTTCAAGCCCTTACAGACACAACATAAGCGTCTGCTTGTGCCCGCCGCACATAGCGCAACGCGATGTGGAATATGCTCCAAATCATCGCCAAGTATCTTGATTGGTAAAGGCAGAAAATACCCGTTAAATCAACAGACCTACACTCCGAGTCCTACCAACCTACAACAGACCTCTGTTATCATATTCTTGAACAGCCATGCGCCAATTCCAAGTTGCACAATAGCGCATCAGATTGACTCTTTCTGCGAAGATGAAGGTCCACATCACGGTGCTACCTGGACTCACCGATGAGCAGATCCAATACGGATAGCTAAGTTAACGAGAAATACATGCAGAACCAGTTGCTTGAGATTTGAATTCGAGAGCCCGAGCCTCCCTCCAAGTGAATGCATTTGACGGCATGCTAATACTATGTCCGCGAGATTCAACAAGGGGGTGGATTGCGAAAGGCGAAAAAGCGTATGTTTACGCACAGACTGTGATGTGTGAAATAGTGAGCGATGATGATCCGGAAGTATGAGAGTTAAACCATCAGCTAGTATTAAAGATATCGTTGTCCGCGTAAGATGAGAAAAGCGCTGGTTCTATGTCGAGCATCCACACAAAAATAAATCACCAGACTTTCTAACAAAAGAATCAGAATTTAAATCCGCCCGTGAGTCCCATGACGTTGTCCGGATCATAGACTTGCTTGATGGACTTCAACCTATCTACGTTGCTGCCATAAATGTTTTCTAACGGGGTGTCAAACAGCGCATAATTTCCGTAAATCGCTGCATCGGCAATATCCTGACCGTCGGAAATGGCAGCAGCCGTGATTGTCTGGCTGCTCTGCGTGATGGCATCGTACATAGCCGAGTCGGCGAGGCTGGCGCCCCACGCAAAGTAGATGTTGAGTGGGAGGAGACCCCGCGACCGGTCTGGTGGGTAGGCGGAGGCGGAACCGTGCGTGAACAACGATGGTGCAAAGGGTTCGACGTCATAAGACACAAACGTAGCGGTGTCAAGGAGGAGGTTCTGACCCCAGAACTGCATGGAGAGGTTGAAGGGAGATCTAAAGCAAATAGACGAAAGAAGCTTACTTTGGTCTCGTTGACAATCACATCTAGCAGAGCAGGTGTATACTGAAGAATAGACACGCTGCTGAACAGAGTGCTGTGAAAATATGCTTCGATCAGATATCCGAGCTAGATGGCTTTTCAGTTGTGAAGTATACTGACCGAGTCCCTGAGGTAGCGTCGCTGGGAGCAGATTGCACCAATGATATAAAAGAGCGAGTAGAAATATCCTTGGTGAAATGGGGGACGGCCATGAGTTGATCGAAGATTCCATCGGGATACGTCGGTCCGTCGTAGAAGCAAAGAAGTGAAACGCCAGGCTGAATTTATGATTTTTTTTTGATCAGAATTGTAAAATGAAAACTACGAAAGGACTCTCACTGCGCCCAACACGAAGTTGTATGCGCTGATTATAGCGGCCTTAGGATCAGTGACATTTGCAGAGAAATTGGCAACTGCAGCGTTAAGCTGAGGTAGATTTTCTTGAGTAATGGTCACTAAACCGCCCTTAACCGATTCTTGAGTAGGGTAATCATGAAATCGATTGAATATACACATACCCAGACTTGTGTTTGAGGGAAGGTCTTGAGTGTGAACTTCGTCACAATGCCCTGGGAGAATGTTTGTTTGGCAGATCTGGCAAATTGACAGTTTCCGTGCAAGCACTCACAAAGTTGTTGAAGCCACCCTGTGAAAGAAAAGTTTAAAACCCGCGGTACCTGTCAAAATAACGCATCCTGACCTTCAATCCAAAGAAAAGATCCTCGTATGCAGGCGTCACAATGCTAATGGTGCCATTGGGAAAAACCATCTCGAACGCCTCGACGGTATCAACCGTCAATCCATATTGGTTCGTCTTCCAAGAATATCCTAAAATCATAATCGAACACGAATTTGGTATTTTCAGGATCTCGGCGAAATCGAAGGAGAAACAAGTACCTCCGCCTAGTGTAAAACCTGCGACACCCACACCGGTGACTCGTCCTCCGACAACGTTGACATTGTAGGGCTCGAGAGCGGAGTAGACATCGTCCCATACAAGTCCAGCACCGATATCCGCAGTTTGAGAGTCGGCATGATATGTGACGTTATTGAACCTTGTCATGGCGATATGGACGCCGGTTGTGGAGGAGAAGCCGGGGTTAGAGCTGTGACCTCCACCTTTAACCTATAATTTTGAATTGGATAGGCCGATGACAAGTAAGGAAACCTATCAATGCACGTACCGCGAATGGCGTCCGTGTGGATCCAAGTATTTGGAGCTATATAAAAAAAGGTAATGTAAAGGAAGCTCGGCAGAGAACAAGCAAGTAGACTGACGATCTCCCCGACATCTTCAGCGGTGCCAGGTTCTACAGAACACGTCGAGATTTGAGAGCTGGAGGAAGCCCAGTGGGCGATATCACTATTAAAATGAATGGAGACTATCAAGTTCTCTTCAGCATGCGGTCAACACTTGAGTTCATGAATCATAGGCATACGTGGGTAGTAAACGTCTGATGCAGAAGAGATCGCTGCCGCGATGGCCTCACATGTGTCCTGGACGTCTGCGGAGCCCCATCGAGGATACTTCATGGATGCACCAAGGGCAACGGCGGACAACAGAACGCCAGCTACAGAGACTAGCTTTGCAACCATAGGGCAATCGTCAGTAGTCGGGGAGCAACTGATCGGGACCGTCAAATTTCGAGAGCAGTCTTATTTATGCCTCCATAGTCGACGTCTGTAGTTGATATGTCGAAGTGGTCCGACGATGCGGAGTCGAAAAAACAAAATCACGTCTCGGATGTCCCCTGGCCGCGGAGAAATGACCCGACTTCGCAGACAGTTTTCATATGACAAATTAGGGGAAATATCACCTTCGCATGCAAGGCCGCATGGGAACGAGAGCAATATGAAACTCATACACTCATGGACGAGTCTGGGAGGACTGTGGAGAACGAGACGACCGAATCGAGAGGTGAGATCTGTCAGACCTCGAGAGAGTCGAGGAGAGTCGGTGCACAGAGGTGTACAGATGGAAAGTTCAGCTTAGGTGCCGCTTTGCTTCTGATTCTATTATTGACTCGCTGGCTTCATCGTTTCGAAATTCCGACCAAGTGTTAGCAGCATGATATAGCATATTCACGAAGTCGTATGCACTGAGAAGTTAGCCAGGAGCAATTAGATTAAAAAGGAACCGTCTGGCACATACCAGCCTCCGTGGAAGTCGATTGGACTGGATGGCGGCAACACCGTTCCCACCGACCTTGCACATGAGACGAGGGAAGACCTCGTGAGGCTCACTTTGAAGTTCTATCGAGGAACAAAATCACGCTATCAGTGAATTGGCTGAATGGATTATTATCATAGCCACTAGGCCATTCTGAAACAGTATCTCAAACAACACGACGTCACGGAAAGCACGACCAGACGTAACATTCGTCCGAGCAGGGCCTTAAAAGGCCCTAAGCACCGGAAGCAAACGATGTATCTAGATTCTTGAGGGGGCGAAGAGGTGAAGGCCGATTTGACAAAAGAGCCGGAAGGCAGTGACTATCGTTTCTTATGTCCGGAAGTCAAACTGAAGTCTCCTGAAGTAGCCTGAAGTCCTCGGTGTTAGCGGCATCTCGGCTGAAACTTTATTCAGACCAACTATACAGCTATTCCGGTGATATCCGGGTGGCTTGCAATCGCGTCACCCTACAAGTCGGGTAGGGCGCTAAGTAATAAATCCCGTTGTCGTCGCCCCCGTTCCCGCTGTCCTCAAGATGGTCAAGAGTACGCCCGTCTGCTTCTCTGACCTTGAACCTATGCTAATACACTATATTCAGTCTACAAACCCGGAAAAGTGATTATATCGTTGACAGCAGGACGCTTGCAAGAAACTGATTTGATTGGCAGGTCGCTATCCTCCTTCAAGGCCGCCAGGCGGGCAAGAAGGTCGTCGTTATCAAGCAGCTCGATGAGGGAACCAAGGAGCGCCCATACCCCCACGCCGTCATTGCAGGAATCGAGCGTTACCCCAAGAAAGTGACGAAGCGTATGGGTGCAAAGAAGTTGGCGAGGCGGAGTAAGGTCAAGCCTTTTATTAAGGTGCGTATTCCTAAACTGCACCCCCTCATAAAGATGTTAATTGGAGGAAATGGTGAATATAGGTTGTTAACTATTCGCATCTATTCCCGACACGTTACTCGGTCGAATTGGAGGGCTTGAAGGGTGTCGTGGCAACAGAGACTTTCAAGGAGCCCTCACAGCGGGAGGATGCGAAGAAGCAGGTGAAGAAGCTGTTGGAGGACCGATACACGAGCGGGAAGAACAAGTGGTTCTTCCAACCTCTCCGCGTGCGTCAATTCAATCACATCTCTGTCTGTTTTGTACTGATCTGTATTCGCCGTAGTTCTGATCGTTTCTTTGTTATGCCTTTTGCATCGCTGTCAAAACTACATGTACACCACAACCACATGTCACCCATGATGCATGCCTCTGCACACTCTTGCCACTTACATGACCTTTTCTTCCTTTATTTTTGGCATAATCACTATGAGCTTCCTTGTGGAGCTTGTCTTCGGGTGATATTGCTCGACGTGTCGATGTATTTGAAGGCCAACAGTAAGGTGAAACACTTGTTCTATCAGCCCAATCTGGCATCAACGTCCATGCGCCTGGGGATGCTTTCCAATGCACCCCGTTTCTCCACACACATGCCAGCTGCCTACATGTTGATAAAGTAAGACCTTGCTATTACTAGTCAACGCGTTCACACCGGCAGGAATGAAACTTACGTGAGTAGAATATATCAAAAGATCTGTGGCATTGTCTTGCGACAAGGTATTTGTACCACTGTCATACAGACGCATCAAACCCGCAATGAGATATCCGGTGAAGCAATCACCGGCACCGGTAGTGTCGCGCACATCGCCCTGTAATTTCGCTGCTGGGACGTATATCGCATCGGTTAGGGTTGGAATGATAGCGATAGCGCCTGCCGGGCCTATGGTGCACACCACATTTGTCGACGAGAGGCATTGATGTGATGAGAGCTTTTTGACAATCGGATATGTAGCCGAGAGCGCGGGAAAGGCTGGCCATTCGGCGGGGGTGGAGAGTCCACCATCTAGTAATGATGGTGATGGCTGAGAGCCCAGTGAGTTGAGCAGGCCTTCTGCTTCGACCTCGTTGACAAGAAGCCAGGACAGCGCAGTCCATGGGAAGGATCGAATTTGATCAGCTGGCGGCATTGGAGAGGGATTGAAGATAGTGATGATGCCTCGTGCGTGTGCGTGTTCAAGATAGGCGAGAGTGCCGGACCAGGGGATTTCGTTTTGCAACAGGATGTGGGTTGAGGAAACGAGGTGGGACACAATTTGGTCCGGCAGATCTTCGAGAGCGAAGTTTGCTCCTCTGTGGAGAACTGCCATTCAATGGGATAGGTGAATGACGTGAAAATTAGCAGAACCGATCAAATAGACGATTATTTGACGAGGAGGTATATGCTCACTGATACAATTCTCGCCTGCTGGAGTGAGCTGAATGATGGCTCGTCCGGTAGGCCCCTGCGATGAACCAGAAATTTGATGTTAATACGACAAAGTCAAAGAGAAATTGTAGTGCGCTCCATGGGAACGTATGCATCACACCTCCGCCAGTCGTCCTACACAAACGACCACTGGTCAACAAAACAAGTCAGATCAGAACGCACCTCGACTACAGACACGCTATCCACGTTTACGCCCATGCTCTCGAGATCGTTAACGACCCATTTGCCATCTTCCCCAACAGCACCGACGAGGGACACGCGTCCGCCCGCCTGCGCAACAGCAGCAGCCTGGTTCGCGCCTTTCCCCCCAGCCCGGCGCTCAAATTTCGTAGACGAAATGGTTTCTCCGGGGCGCACGACGTCGTTCACTATATATGTTGGGAAGTAGAATATGAGAAAGTGAATTGGTTGGTAGTGATAAAACTTGCCATGGAAGAATTCATCAATATCTGGATCCGTGTGGTTCAGCAGTGCCTCTCTGTTATCACTAGTGAGAAATGATGTTCTGACTTATAGATCCGCGGACCAGGCAGTGCGATGGTATTTGTGACATGTTCAGTGGATTGTACGGATGCTTGACAGAGCTCGATGCATCAAAGATTTGGACAAGGGAGAACCGATTTTGCTTTGAGCGGCCGAGCGTCGCGTGCCACTTGGCCGACGCGTTCAGACTTGCTACATACCGTTTCTTGTTGGCTTTGTATTCTATCTCATCTCATCTGCTTTCTATACCTCGAGAGTTCTTAGTAACGACGCCAAAGGAACATTTGACAGGTATGTGGACAAATCGTTGGAGGCTAGGTGAGGTACTACGTAGTATCTGTACTGAGCAGACTCGGACCAATAACAAGCTATAGGCTGATTGTATTTTTGAATCCTCTCAGCCATCCTTCTCAACTGTTATACCTAAATCATGTCAGCGTTTGGTGGAGGAGGCCTCTTTGGCTCCTCGAATGCTCAGCAGTCCTCGAACCCCCAGCAGCAACAGCCTGGCAGCGGCCTCTTTGGAACCGCATCACAACCACAAAATACTGGAACCGGCCTGCTTGGCTCCTCGAACACCAACGCGAATGTGGGGGGTGGGGCTTCGGGGGGTGGATTGTTTGGGAATACGGCGAACCAGGCAAGTGGCAGCGGCAGTAGCAGTGGACTGCCTGGCGGGAGCTTATTCGGCGCGGCGAATGCGAATCAGGGGCAGAGCGCGGGGGGAGGATTATTTGGAAGTCAGGCAGGCCAAGGGCAAGGTGCGAGCGGGATCGGGGGTGGCGGCTTATTTGGAGGGTCGAATACTTCGACAAACCAACAGCAACAGCCTCCTACCGGCGGGGGACTATTCGGATCCAGCGCGACGACGACAACGACGCAGCCTGCGACTGGGGGAGGTTTGTTTGGATCGAGCACGACGCAACCCGCTGCGGGAGGGGGCCTCTTTGGGACGAGTAACACGACGCAGCAACCTGCGACTGGTGCTGGATTGTTTGGGTCTAGTATGGCGAATCAGTCATCGACTGGGATGGGAGGGGGATTGTTTGGGTCGACGAACCAGCAGCAGCAGCCAGCGACGGGAGGTGGGCTTTTCGGCTCTTCAACTATGAAACCTGCATCTGGTGGTCTCTTTGGTACTGGGTCCTCGACATCGACTACGGGAGGTGGAGGTTTGTTTGGAAATACTCCTAGTACAGGTCCGTCAGCGGTGGAGGTGGCCTTTTTGGTATTACACAACTGACAACGGGTGTGACTAAAATAACAGGAGCTGGGACGTCTTCTCTCTTCGGGACTCCAAGTGGCCAGACGCAGCAGCAGAGTGGTCAGCAGCCAGGTTCGGCGTTGTTTGGGTCAACTCAACAGCAAGGGTCAGGACTTCTTGGTGGGAGTTTGTATGGTGCCAGGAGTACGCTTGGGTCGGGAGGCCTCGGAGGTGCTCCGTCTGGCGGGAGCTTGTTCGCGTACAAGCCAGCTGCTACACCGACTCAGCAGCAGACAGATGCGCAGACGCAATTTGTGCAGTTACAGCAGCGGATCGAAGGGATAGTACACGCGTATAATCCCAATTCACCGCTTAATAGATTCCAGGTGCGTCTTCTCCTTTTCTTGTTGTGACAGGCTAACGTACATTTCACAAATATGCAGCATTATTTCTACAACCTTGTGGATCCCGCACAAGTTCACCTATATGGGCGTCCTGTGAATGCTACAGACGAGGCATTATGGCAAAAAGCACTTCGCGAGAATCCAAATCCTACATGGTGAGCCCTTAAATCCCGTCATTCGCGACATTCTATTAACACTTTACAACGTTATTCTAGCCTCGTGCCTGTTCTTGCGACCAGCTTCGATGACTTGCAAAAGCGAGTGGAGGCACAGGCAGAACAAGCGAACATGCACCAGCAAAAACTCAAAGAGCTCAAATCCCGGATAGAAAAATTATCCGAAAGACACGACCTGTCAAATGCATCACGTCTTCATAAAGCTGCATCAGTCCAGACCCAGATCACGCAGCGTCTTCTGCAACTTGTGCAGCATCTGCACCTGCTTATTCCTACTTTGAGGTCATCGACCATACGGCCCGAGGAAGAAGCACTGCGGATAACGTTGGAGGATATCGACAGCGAGATCCGGCGACCGGGCGGCATGAGCAGAATTGTCGGCAAGCTGAACGAGCTCTGGGCAGTGGTCGGTGCGATCAATGCTGTGCACGGTGGGAATGCGAGACTCAGTGGAACTGCTGAAGTTTCGTGGGCCGTCGTGGATGAGGATGGATTGAATCAGATCGTTCAGGTAAGAGGGTTTATGATGTCGCATGATCATTTCCTCTCTGACACATCCGGTGCCCCTTTTTCTGCTTGCACGTAGATATTGGCTGAGCAGCAGGCGGGTCTTGCGCATTTGACAAAGATACTGCAAAAGGCCTCAAGGGATGTTTCTGTGATTTATGGAGAGGGTGACAGTGTGCAGCAGCAAGAAGAGTACAAAGGGAGGTCGGATCTTTTGGCGAGTTTCTCGCAGACTCTGCGAGGGAGTACACTACGTTAGGGGATCAGTAATTTGTTTTAGTCTTGTTTCATCGGACTGAATGATTTGTCGGAGTGAATTTGGGATGGAGAAACTATAAATTGAAGTCAGATGCTAAATGCTACAAGACAATGTGCCAGAGGTTCGCCATACTTGGACTAGGAGAACGATTCTGTTTGGGCCTGCTTGCACGGCTGCTCCCGCCACTAAGAACAAACCCATTTCGCTCCCTATTTCCTTTCTTCTCCCTACCACAACCTTTGTACACCTATTCGCGTACAAATATGCGCGTCAGAACGTTGGAAATTCGTTGGCACGACAGTAAACCCATCTCAACGTGCGACTTTCAGCCAATTCCATTCAAGAAGGCGCGTCCGGCGCAGGACAAGAATTTCGCAAGACAGTCGTACCGGCTGGCCACGGGCGGAGAGGATAACCATGTCCGGGTAAGCGTCGAGCGTTACAACTCTTGGTGAGCAGAGCATTGAGATTGACGGTTTGGGACAGATTTGGATGGTCCATCCGAACATTATGCCACCGTCTCTTGTCGAGGGCGCGTCTGCTGACGCGACCGGGGTGGCCCCCACACCACGGCCTCCCCGTGTGGAGTACCTTGCGACGCTCAGCAGACATTCTGCCGCCGTCAATGTTGTAAGATTTAGTCCTAGTGGTGAGTACCACTGGTTGTTGAGCCAGTCATTGTCTAATGGGGCCGGTAGGCGAACTGATTGCATCGGCTGGTGATGGTGCGTCGGATGTTTCATCCGCCGTGATTTTCGGTGTGTTGACGTGTGTTTGATAGATGGGATGATTATTATCTGGGCACCGTCTACGACGCCGAACCAGAGCCTGTACGGGAGCGATCTCAGCGCCGAAGAGATGCAGTTTGACAAAGAGTTCTGGAAGCCCCGAACCACCTTTCGGTCCGTTCTAGTACTAATCTTTCATGTGACTTATAACTCACATCTTTTTGCAGGTGCACACAGATGCAGGTGTATGACTTGGCATGGAGCCCTTCTGGGGAATATATCATTGCTGGCAGCACCGACAACGCCGCCAGAATCTTCAGCGCAGCAGACGGTAACTCTACTTTGAATTGAGTCACGACTCTTTGCTTAACTTTTCTATCCCCAGGCAAATGCATACACGAGATTGCTGAACATAACCACTACGTGCAAGGCGTGGCATGGGATCCCCTCAACGAGTACATTGCAACGCAAAGCAGCGACCGCTCTATGCACGTCTATAGCATCTCGAACAAACAAGGCGGTATTGAAGTTCACGCGGTAGGAAGAAACTCTCGAATGTCGCATCACCGTGCTCGGACGCCCAGCTCTCATAGTCAAAGTCGACCAAGGATGTTCCGTCGGGAATCAACCACGAGTGATACAGAGTCCGTGATAACAAACATCAGTGAACAACCGAAGGACGACAGCTACAACGCGTCTATGCTTCAGCCTCACAACGTACCTTTGACGCCAGCGACATCTATTGCCAGTACGCCATCCCAATCCATGTTTCCTCCACCTCCCATGGATACACCGTCGTCTCGACGCTCTTCCTTCAGTGGTTCAAATGCTCCCAGCTCACCTGCACACTATGCGCGATATGGTCGATCTCCTTCCCCTATGCCCGCACTTCCTGCTATTCGCACTTCCCTACCATCGCCAGCCACATGGCCAGTGAAACTTTACGGCGACGAGAGCTTTACCAATTTCTTCCGTCGGTTAACATTCAGTCCCGATGGTGGACTACTGTTAACTCCCGCAGGTCACTTCGAAGATCTCTCTATCATTCCCGGATCCTCTCGAACTTCGAAAACCGATGAGCCTTCACGAGGAAGGAAGAGTGCTCCCAACAGCGAGTTGGCGAATCCAACTTCCGCATCATCAGTATATATCTATTCGCGCGCAAACTTTGCGCGTCCACCGATTGCACAGTTGCCAGGGCACAAGAAAGCTAGTATTGCGGTGAAATTTTCGCCAATCCTGTACGAGCTGCGTCCAGGCGTCTTTGGGCCTGACGTGCCTACAGATACTAAGAACGTCGTGGTGGAGAAAGGCAAGGAGGAGACTGTTGCCGTGGATGTGGGTACCGCACCCACG
Organism: Bondarzewia mesenterica; assembly: GCA_004802705.1. Classification (NCBI taxonomy): domain Eukaryota; kingdom Fungi; phylum Basidiomycota; class Agaricomycetes; order Russulales; family Bondarzewiaceae; genus Bondarzewia; species Bondarzewia mesenterica. The sequence continues at coordinate 71,870 of SGPL01000048.1, forward strand.
ATTGTGGCTGCCACATCCTCAATCTCACCTGCCTTGGGCGAACTACTTTCGCCTATCTCGCCCGTTAAACACGGTGCCCTCCTCACTCCACTAGTCGCACCAGCGCCCCTTTCTGTGCATGCGCAATCGTTGACGCTGCCTTCCCCTGCGTTGTCAGCGAGCGATTCGCTTAGGGCTGGCAGCCCTGCTATATCAAAACCTCCGACACCGAAACCTGCCACCCCCGCGCCGAGCACCGGATCTGTGTTCGCGCTGCCCTATCGCATGCTTTTTGCAGTGGCCACGATGGATTCCGTCGCAATCCATGATACTCAGCAGGCTGGTCCCGTTTGTATTTTGACTAAGCTGCACTATGATGAGTTCACGGACATGAGCTGGTAAGTTCGACGAGACGCCGTTTTCAAGACTGACTGATGGAACCATTTATGAATCTTCCGGAACAGGTCGCCAGATGGTCAATGCCTCATGTTGTCCTCTCGTGATGGCTATTGCACCATTGTCGTTTTCGACGAGATACTACCTGCCCACCATACACAGCAACAAACTCTCCAGTTCCAATCCATAGCGCATCATCACTCTGTGCCCTTGACAACCACTTCGCTCACACCAGCTACAACTCCCTCTTTGACTTCTGTGTCGCTCCCGTCTAGTTCTCCGGTGGTCACGCCTACTATTCCACTGAAGCGAAATGAGCCGCCGCCAACGCCGGCGAGCACGTCAGGAACTGATGAACTTCCAGATAAGCCCAGTGATCATGACAATACCACCACTCCTACAGGATCAGAACAAGAAAAGGCTCCGGAGCCGCCCAAGAAAAAGCGGAGAGTTGCACTCACAAGGGTCGGAGATATCGGCTCATAGCTTTTTACCTTTTACTTTTTGTGACTGCCGACGTACTTTTATCCTTTCGCATTTCATCGATCTCGTTTGCTGATAGATCGTCGACCACAGCTTGTGGCGACGACGATCTTCTTTTGACCTGTTTGCGTCTCTCGTTTTCGTTCCTGTCTCGGCGCTCTTCTAAGCGCTTTGTCGCCTCTATTCCTTTGCATCTCGACACACGCATGTCTTGCTTACGATATGTTACGAGCTCACACGTTCGCACAACCACTGTGTTAATTGTCTTCTACGTGCATCATCATTCTCTGTACGATATTCACGTTACCGCGTGAACGATGAACGTTCAGTGTTCTCACCCGGTTGCGAGACGAATTATCAAAAAGTTCGGTGAATTATTGATGCCAGCCAGAGTGGGAGACGCAAGCCTTGACGGTAGCCCCCAGGCGTCGACGCCTCAAATATTTCCCAAGTATGCGGGAAGATAGTACATAACAGAAAATACTTCGCAAACTCTAACCGTGCCGCCGATCCATAACATTAGATTAACCTCAACCAATTAGACCTGCGTTTCGTCAATTGTCCTCCTTGTACCCATCTGTATGCTTGGGTCAGATCGTCGCCTTAGGGAGCTTCGGAATCGATGTGACCGGCTTCTCGTCTTCAGAGCCGTAAGATAAGTCCACATGTTCTGTGTCCCAGATACCGACCATTCCTTGCAGACATCGATGTAATTCGGGTTCCGTGTGAATATCCACAAGAGTGCGCAACCAACCACAAGCAATAAGGCGGCGACGAATAGAGCTCGCGTTGCCGAGCCATAACTCTCAAAACTCCATGAGGTGAAAGAGAGGGCAGAAAAGATAGCACTGTGCAAGCGAACGTTACAAGGGTGAGGTAGCAAATACCAGCAGTGGCTGACTTACCCCCATGCTAAGCAGGCAAAGGGAATACTATGCAGGACGGCCATGAGCTCCAAATCCTCGAAAAATATTCCCGAACTCCTTCTGTGAGACTTGAAAAATCTCGCCTTAAGGCAGGGAAAATCTTAGTCAGAAAATCTAGATGAAAACCTTCGTAAAACTTGAACAAGCTAACCAACTGCCCAATATTCGACCGCATATCGGACGAGTACAGTCCTCGCAGGAGAAAAGTGTTTGTGATAGATGATATGAGGAAGAAAGTCGATAATGCGCTGAGAATCTGGGCGGCCGTCCACTCCGTTGAAACGGAGCCCTCGCCGCTCGAGCTTCCCCCCCCCCATTGAGAGCGTTGACAACCGAGGGGATTGCAAGGAAGGCCAGGTTGCCGACCAGAAGTTGAATACTCTATCGTAAACGAATGAGGGACTTTGTGAAACGACTCAGTTCATTCAAACGCACCTGAATAGTGACATCTGCCCATTGTTTGAGCTCCTCTTCAATAAATGATTGCCATGTCACCATGATGATGATGTCGTCCATGGTGACCGAGGAGAGTTTGCGTAGACAGTATGTAGGACTCCAAAAATTCAGAATAGATACGATACGGAAGGCCAGCGACATCCGCTCGACTTCGCCATGGCCATATATTGATTGGCCAGGTTGTAAACGGGCACCGGTCTCTCCATGATGATGAACAAATTCGGCATGCGCTTTTGGGAGATTGAGGCAAGGGACAAGTCAAATTGAAAAGACGATAAAGGTCGCACCATAATAAGACAACAATCGAGCTAAACGCCTTCAGTGAGTATGTGCATTGACCGACGCTCTCTCTTCCTAATGAATGCTCACCGACGTGAAAAATCAGAGCATCATCTACTTTGCCTAGGCCTGTAAACATATTCTAGCTCGTTTTCAGTCAGAAAATCACGCGTTCAGATAGACATACCGTTCCATGCTAATAGAGTTTCCAACATTAGCTTGAGCGTATCAGCAGGATATGGTACAAGAGATCCACTAGATGTCGTCTGGTCTGGTTACATCTTTATGAGTTAATGGAGACCATAAACAAGATGAAAACAACGTACCAAGAATCCCACTCATCAAAGTGCGCAGGGCTTCTTGGATATCGTCGCTTGTGAATCTACTTGCACGGGGGAAAAGGCTACAGTGCTCCCTGAGGGTAGTAGATCATTGGTTAAATCCGCATCAACACCTGGAAGCAAAATCTTACCAATACCAACTCCTGAACTCGTGTCCTAAAGCAATCATTAATCTCCGAGAGAGAAACAAAACATGGAGCAAAGTAACTCACTCAAATGAGCATCTGAGTTTACAACTTCTACTTCATCAAACACCCCTTTGGTGTCAAACTCTTCTGCCCAGAAGATCGTTCGGTAGTTATGATCAACGAAGTAATACCCCCAGAGTTGATACTGATCCTCCTCATAGATAAGCTCCAAAACCAGGTCCTCGCCGTAATCCAGTGAGCGAATTCGTTCATGGTCTTTAAGCTTCTTTTCGATATGATGCAGAGCAATGTCGATTCCGAGTCCTTGACCCTTCAATGACTTATCGTTACCAGGATTTGCATCAGTGTAAATTTGCTTAAACAGCATCATCGTTAATCATGAAGTGAATACCCTTCAAGTATCGACGAGACATACCTTCTGCACATTAAAGAAGTATTTGGCTCCCCCAGGATGCACATGTGTTGTCCAATCGGTCTCACAAATAGGATCGCAACTGAAGGTTGAAAAATGGAACTTAAGCACAGGCCGTGTAACTGATTCAAGGGAAGTCTGCCCACAAACTCTTACGGAAAGGTGAGATGACAGTATTATAGCGTGACACCGTTTTCTTGCTGTAAAGAGCCGAGTACCTCAATTAGCATTCACAAGCAGCGGGGTAAAACCGGACAAGATCATACACGTTGATATTTCGAGCATATCTATCAATCCATTGTGGGATGATGGGTTTCACCTCGACCAGATGATATATTCCATGGTGAACTGGACTTGATCCGGGCTCGTGGGATTGGCAAGAATACCTCGCATCTGATACAACGGTAACTGCCTCCTCACCAGAAAGCATGGAACTCGACGAGCCATTGATTGAGTGTTGTCGCAGCGCAGGCGACACTAAGAAACGGGAGTCCGAACTGTCCCCATTTACCTCTGCACTATTCGCGGTCATATCCAACGTACCATATCTTGATGGTGTACGATGAATGATGATTGGGCGCGAGGAGACAATAACATCAGAGTAATCGGGAACGACATGGGCTACAGGGAGAGGGCAAATCGATGGCGCTATGACTTTAGCTTCGCAGTGTCCACGAGTACTAGAGCTGTCGGATGTCGCATTATTGCAAGTGAAAAAGGAAAAGTGAGACGGATCGGAGCTGGACATTCTTTCCATCTTGATCTGACGAGCAAGGAACCTAAAATAAGATGAAAAATAGACCATCATTGCGGACAAGAAACTAGCTGAGGATGGCATTCTGTGGAGTGGCCCGATCAAGGAGTCACCGACATGAAGACTTCTGAATTCCTTTTGAAAAAGCCTCTGAAATCTCCCATGTAATGCAGATGAAGCAACAGAGAGGCGCAATTTGCACGCTAGGCAAAGATAGACGAACTGCTTAGCTGTAAGGATGAAAGTTTGGCGCGGCAAGGCCAAAGCTGACTCGAGAAACAGACAGAAGCCTACGCTGCACTGAACAATCATGGCTCTAAGGGTGAGGGTTACCGAAGATGCTGCAGTGAGGCTCGAGGAGATATATCCTCGCCCATATAAGATAGCTACTGGGGTTGTATATGTACAACCTGCGGCAAAGCGATGAGTAGAACGTCTGTTGGAACAACCAGACAGTTTTGGGAATAATTAGATGGTTTTGGGGAACAACACGATGCGATGTCAAAGATGCGATGAACGAGCATGGTACAAAAAGGTTGAATGTGGCACTATTAACACTGCTTTACAGGCGCTCCGAAGACCTCCTGCCTCGAGGCCGACAGTCATCGAATCAGTATCACAGATTGTAAGTATACGAAAACAGTGAAGGGCCGCCTACTGGATGATTAAGCGCCAAAAAAATTGTGCCCTCGTGCGCCCAAGCTGTTGTCTGTAAATTCACCAGGTGGAGTACAGCTACCGATGTAGTACTATATGCTCCTGCAGAGGGCATCTAATCGACTTCGCACCTCAAGAGTGGCATGCACAACTAGAAGGGATAGGGAAATATGGTGCCCTGACGGGCACCTACCGAGAACGCGCATACTGTGGCTGACCCGGTAATGGGTCACTGAGACTCAGTCTGTGAATAGCTGCTCATACGACATCAGTAGATGGTGAAACATATATACAGCTATGTAGAAAACAATGTATAGAATACGACTATCAAGTTTGAGGAATTTTAGAAAGAAAAAATCAAGCTGTATAGAATATATTTCACGGAGAGTCGGAATTCGAGGAAACGGGTCAGCCATGGGAATTGTCTTCACGCTACAACACTTTATGAGCCGCATCTCGCAGATCCTTTCAATTCATCGTCCTGAGCACAGGATCAATGAGGTGAAGGCTGAATGGATGTGAGGTATGTATCCTAATATTGTTCTGCTCAGACTGATCACTTTGCATAGCTGCAGATCCCCCCGAGTCAACGAGGTCAGGACGCTTGGGACCCTTTGCTGCATTGTGATAGGTGGGACCCATCGAGGACTCTGTGCATGTCCGTTTAGGAGGTCGATTTTCATCGGCAGGTGCGTCTGTGGGTCGCTTCGCTAGAACGCGTCGTCTTGGCCGTGGCTTGGATGCCTTGCTCACATGGTCTCCAGCACCCTCCGCACATACAGCCTCTTCTGAGTCCCTCTGCATTCTCGCCTCATCAGCTTCCACTTTTTTTTCGTGCCTTCTCAACCTCCATCTCCGCTTTCTTTTGTGCTTTCTCAGCCTCCATCTCCACCTTCTTTCGTGTTCTCTCAGCATTTGCCTCGGCTTTCTTGTGAGCCTTCTCTGCCTCTGCTTCAGCCTTCCTCCGAGCCCTCTCTGCCGCTCTCTCCACTTTTTTCCACCACAGCAGCTGCTTGTTTTCATAAGCGTTCTTCCTTCTTTTCAGCTTCTCGAGCCTCTCGCTCAGCGAGCTTGTCCACGGCCTCGCGTTCCTTGGCATCCTCTCGCTCCTGGTTTTGGATAGACTTGAACCGCTCTGTTACCTGCTTGTGAACCTCAGCGATGTGTATTTTCCAATCCGAGAATGCGAGGGCCTGCATGTTCTCCTCGCTGGTCATAAGTTGAGCACTCGAGCCACCTTCACGTCACTTAGAGTTCCCGTTTTCCTTCTCGAAAAGCTATTTGCGGAGATGCTCATTCTCTGCCTCCATCAATTTTTTGGCAGCATAATCACCTTCCATCTGTTTCTTAGCGGCTTCAGCAAACATATGCAGGTCCTCATAAGCTCTGCGATAAGCACTCCGAGAGGATGTGCAAGGAAGGGTAGGTGGGACAGTCTGATGGAGATCTCCGGAGGGCGTGCATTGTGAGGGACCAGCTTCTGCTATATCACCACCAAGAAGGGCAGGTCTCGATATCGACAGGGGTAGTGCAGCCTGTGTCGTCGTGTTCAAAGCTGGTGCAAAGGCAGATTCCTCAATTATAGAATGATCTCGTGGCCATATGCCTGTCTTCCGAAATGCGCCTGAGATAATTATGTTGGTGAAAGCCTTCTGACGTGCACTGTGGTAATGTAGCAGCAGATTTTCCTTTGTGATTCTCACGTAGTGCCATGATGTTAGAGTGACTTCTTTCTTCCAGGCCGATGTGAGAGGACCGAAGACGCCAACGTCGCAGGGTTGAAGACGATGAGTGGTGTGAGGCGGGAGGCAAATAGGAAGTATGCGGTGCTTCTCCGCGAATAGGCAAAAGCGGTACATGCAGTGCAAGTTATAACCATCGAGAATGATCATGCGCCATTCATCATTAGATTCGAGTTTGGCGCGTGTCAGAGGTTCAAAATGGTGTGCAAGAAATTGAGAACCAAGCTCCATGTCCGTCCATCCATTTTCAGAGAATCCAATGCTATGCAATATTGTAAGTTCAGATTGTGAGATATACAATAACTCACTCACCTTGCATCACAAGGGTTTTGGCGTCCCCACTGCAGATTTCGTGTTTTGCCTTTGAAGATCACCATCGGAGCAAGTGCACTTCTGTCGGCACAGACAGTTTCCAAGACTGTCATTAGCTCGCGATTTCTATCTTCAACTTGATGGACTGTCTTCTAATCACGATTCACCAAGATGAATGTCTGCTTACCAATTCCGAGCTGAATACCTTTCTCATCCATGTTATAGATGTTCTGGGATTTAACATCATACATCGTGCATACATCCTCAAGGATATCAAAGAACTCGTCCACCAAAGTACGGTTGAGAGCTCGAGCATGGAATAATTCGAGTGCAGTCATCCAACGAGCCTTCAGGTCTGGATGACGAGTGCAGAAGCAGTGACTCCAGTTCATAGAGACTGGCTCGCCTGCAATGGTTGCTGCATGCTCAGCGAGGGCTTCTAGAGATATTAGAACTCCTCGTCGTCCCAGCTCCTTCACCCATTCCTTTAGAACCTGCTCTTGAGGTGCAGAGAGAGTCTGCTGAAAGACATGGCTCTTATTCTGAGTCTCTCTTCCATGGTATCGTGCAGTGAGTGTTGTTCGAGAAACTTCATAACTCTGAGCCGCTGATCGTAGAGAAAGCTTCAGATTGCCTGCGGGGGTCTTGCTGGAGGTAGCAACTGCTTCCAAGGCTTCTTGTATGAGCTTTTCATTGCCATGCATAATATCGGCCTTGGATTTCGGTGGGGACATGTCCCTCAGGCCACCAAAGAGGAGGGGGCCTGGGTGATAAAGTGGGGGGAAAAAATGAGGGTCTGTTCCATCTGAGCTGATATCAGCTCTCAATAAACAATCATTTTTCCGGTCTCTATGCAAGATTGTTGAACAAGATTCATGAGGCACCGTTGAGCATGATGTGTTAGTGGCAAAGCACGTCGCGTCACGTCAAGCTGATTAAGAAGTCACAACGTGTTGCTCGGACATGCTATCAAGCCCGTATTACTTAGAAATCGCATCCAGAACCTCCGTAAGTTTTGCAAAATTTAGATGAGGACTAGATGAACAATCAGTGATCATGCGAGAATTAATGGAGGAGTCTTGATGTGTTGACCACCAATATACACTGAATCGGCTTGAAAACTGTGATCTTGAGATGATCACTTCGGAACATGCTTGAAAGGCTCGAAAAAAAAATATTTAAAAAATCATATCATACATTTTGATATTTCTGTTCATGTTGACAATAAGTTTTATAAAGAAAGAAGTATGTTGCATGCAGTTGGGGCCACTGGTTTTGGTCTCCCTCATTTTTGAGGCACACATGACCACCCGATACAGAAAGTCTTCCGAAATGATGACTTAGTCAATTTAGAGTGTAATTTTTGATGCTGCATGAAGAATAAATATAAGATAATATATTCTGCTGATCTCTCGACCAATGCATTGTGTCATTGTGGTGAATGAGTACTTAGTCTGCAGAAACAGGTCGCGCAAGAGTCCAAATTTGGACAAGATGGCCTTCTGACCATACTGCAACTCAATTATCTTTCTGACACAAATTACCACTGGCTCTTATCTTTGGCATGCAAACCAGGGAAATGCACATTAATATATCTTAAAAGTAAATTTGAGGAAAGAGCATGAATCTGTGGCTCTATCTATTTATTGACCCGTTACTGCGTCTGACCTATTACCGGGTCAGCCACAGTATATTGCAAGCCAAGCCAGGCACGGAGACTAAGGGATAGGGAAATACGGTGCCCTGATGGGCACCTACCGAGAATGCGCATATATTGCAAGTCAAGCCAGGCACGGAGACTACAACGATAGAACAAATACAGCAATAATATATATTTATACAGAAAGAAAGGGTGAGATGGGTGGGCAATGCAAAGCTACACCTGGTGAGGTGAGAGCGTGAGCTGCGAGCCTGCAGATACAAATAAAATACTTTACGGACCTGGCGAGGTGAGAGCGTGAGCTAAGGAGGAGCGACCTCCTAACGCAGTATATCACCATTGCCTGAATGAGAAGGATCCAACGCTTAGGAACCCTTCATGACAAATCTGCCATGGCCCCTGTGTGACTCCTCATCCATCAGTCCAGAGCGGCGTGCGCGGCACTCATTCTCAGAAGCATCCGGGGTAACCCTCGGCCTGTACAACCTACGCAGAGACATGCATGAAAATAACCTAGACGCAGTCTAGGGTGGCGAGCATCGCCAAGAAATCTGGCATCGTCGATTAGACTAGTGTAAACTTTCGTCTAAACACGACTAATCGACTTCGCACCTCAAGAGTGGCATGCACAACTAAAAGGGATAGGGAAATACGGTGCCCTGATGGGCATCTACCGAGAACGCGCATATATTGCAAGCCAAGCCAGGCACGGAGACCACAACCGTAACCCATAATGAGAGATGGAACACGAAGTGAGGAGGGGTGGGTTGGAGGTGAAGATTTTTGATGGGGTGGTCACGGCGGTAAGAGGCGTCTCACTTAATAATGACGTGTTCATGCAGGAGTGCCTAGGAGTGCCTGCTGTTTGTTCACGATGCTGGGTGAGCCGATGTGATGGCTAGCAGGACCGAACATGTCGACACGAGGATGAGGATACTGTACCATTCCGACCAATTCATTCTTGAAAATGACCCGTGTGACAGGTTTCAAGTTCATCCATTCATTTGGGGTAGGGTATGACTGTGACAAGGGGATAATTTCATTCCCAGTCAAAATTTTGTGACTCCAGCCACACCACATTAGGTGTGTGTCACGAAATTTTGTGACACTCGCTAGATGACAACCGTCAAATGGTTTCATACAGGCTTGATGTGACGTGTGACAAACGAATTGGTCGGAATGGTACAGTACTGTAGGCTTCAAGTTCCGTTTGATATCGGACTTTCATTTTGCGTTAATCACTTGATCTCTTCGTGTTCGTCGATCAGGAGACTAGCTCATCTGTACATGAGTTGAACTTGCTCAATGAGGGTAGTAAAATGATAAACACAGAACAACTGTCTTCTGTGTAGGTCGCTACGGAGACTAGTAAAAAAATTCTTGGTCCGCATTTGCTCAATTTTACTGCTTTAGGTTTCGGCCACAAGGTTCGGGTATAAGATTGGCCGCGATACTCCCATTTCGTGATGCGTTGGGTCAACGTTGGGTGGATAGCCTGGTATAATGACACTGTACGGTGTCATCTCATGATCGCAGGAGAACAATGTGCAACAATCATCCAGGCTCGGCCTACATACGTATGGAAGCATTGATGAATAACTGAATTTCGTAGATGCCTCACTGACTTTGCGTCTAGACTTAAAAGCATTTAAGAGATTTTGTAAGGCAATACAAATCCATCTCATTCGAGTCAATACGAGATATGTGATGGAACAAAATGCAGCAGATGTACAAAGAGTAACAGAGCTTATGCGAGGGTAAGCATTAAGAAAGAAGGAGAGGCAGAATAAGTCAGAGATAGCGATGTGAGAAAAGAGAAAAACAAAAGTCAGAGTTATAACATGCTTGAGATCACAGATACTGTTCTGACAATCCTGGGAACTGTTCATGAGAATCGAAAAATCCGCCTTGCGGCGGGATAAACCTCTCCCAACGTACATTGGCAGGATCGCCTTTCACTGTCTCAAGGAAAAACGAAGAGGTAGGGTCAATGTGGTCTTGCGACCACATGATGTCGAAATCAGAGGAGAACTGGGGAGGAAGGGCTGCGACGGGCTCCGTGAGGGATGTGTCGTGTGTGTGGCCTTGCGAGGTGGTGCTCGGATGACCTGCATTGGCGAGGAACTCGAACATCTGAGCATCGGAAAATCCTACGCCCTCCTCCATCTTGAGACCCTGCAGTTGGGGGCCATCGTCGACACACTTGAAGTATGGATAAAAGCCCGGATCAGTATGAGGCATCTGTGCAGCCTGTGATCCATATTGCGGCAGATTCGACGTCTGAATGGTATTGGTAGAGTCCGCCATGCGACCGAAGGACGTGAAGGGGGCAAGGAGCGATGTGGCATCAGGACCCGACCATTTCATGAAATCCGCCACAATTTCTTCCGATGTCAGTGAGGAACCGCTGGCATGAGGTGATGATAACGCAGAAAACGCGGGATGCCCCTCGAAATGATAATCCTGAATGGCAGAGGCGATATGTGGCAATGCTGGTTCGCACTCAACTTTAGGGATGGTTCGCCTCTTCGATCGCTTGTTACGGGAGGTCGTGGACTTGTTACTGGCGGTCGTTGTGGGAGCAGGGTACGGTGAATCCACCGCTGTCCTTTTCCATCTTCCTTCATAAGTAGGACGGTGGTACGGCTTGTAACCGTGGATGCGTTCGCGATGCCGGAGAAGGGAGCTTTTCCCTTTTAAGCTTTTCACACAATCAGGGCATGGTATCCTCAGGCCCAAACTTAGAAATACGGAAAATCAATCAAATAGGTGACGGAGAAAACGGCAAAGAAACAAGACTCACTGAACACAATTCCGGTGTTCTCTCAGATTGTGATTTTGGAGAGCCTGAAATGTGCAGTTCGGCCAATCGCATACAAATTTTCTTCAAGCGAGAAACACCTGCATCAAATATGTTGGTGCCAAAGGAATACAGAGAACAAGACGTACGGAGCATCCGGGTCATGTAAATTTTTATGGCGACACAGATCGGACGGACTCCCCAGTATGATAGTACAATCTGAACACTAAGATAACGGTCAGCAAGCCAAGCATGCAGTGGAAGGAAGGTAAAAACAAACCTGTCTTGGATACATTTTGTGTGAAGTCCTTATGCCGAGGGATGTTGCACAAAGATGTGGTGAGGGGGTAATGATAGGACGTGAGAAGTGCGGTTGGTGAGAAGACTTGAGTAAAATATTGAAGGGGGTGACTAAACTTGTAAATCGAGGCGGTGCCGACCCATCATTCAGAGGGACGGGGGATTATATACGATTAGAGCTCAAGTGCCACGAAAGTATCTGGCAACGGGTCATGACAAAACTCAGAACGCCCCGTTCGAGCGCACCTACCAAATACTCCCGACTGTCAAGAATATGTGCCATGAGCGCGCTCTAACATCGTCATTGCCAGGACGGAGACTTGGCTACAAGACGCCATATAGAGACTATTCTGCTTTGGCAAGTCAATAACTACCTGCAAAATCAAATTTCGAGGACAATGGGGACCTTGAGATGCCCTTGCAAATTGGGCCAAAACGCGGACGGATATAGGAGGAGGTGACCGAAAGTTAGGCATGGTATGATGGCCCTCTCTTGCAATAGGGAGCCGTGGCGCCCTTCATTTTCCTTTCTTTGAGTAGTGTCTGCAGCGATAAGATTAATTTGTGTCGTCTAGCCGTAGCAAAACGGATTCAAGCCCATCACTCAGAGTCGGCACTCGGCTCTGAGAGTTCACAAGTACATATCTGGGAAGAAGACGGTCAGTTTCATAAACAACGGCGCACCTGAAGATTCATCAACGGATCCGGTTTCCTCGAAGCCAAGCCCGAGACTAAAGACCAAAGAGTCCGACGACTCGTCGCGAGTCCGAGTCGCGGTGGCTCCAAGTGACCAAAGCGCGATTGCACGTGATGAGACCGAACGACGCGTCTGTGGCGTGCCATCGCCGCACGGAGCTTCAAAGCTTCAAGTTCTCCCCAGTGTAACTCCCGACTTACTAGGGCTTTCGCAAGCACAGGTTGGTATTCAACTGAACCTACTTATGTACAGCGACTCAGCATGACTACCTGCCCTCCCCCACGAGGACGAAAGAATCCGCAATGAAAATTATATTATTGCACATACAGAGACCGGTGGCGTACGATAACGAATAGAATACATGAGATTTACAACGAATAGAAGAACGGAGGCACAAACGGTCGATAAGATCAAGTCTAACATCTACGCCGCAGAAACCTAAAACGTAGCAACGGATGGCACAGAAACTTCGCCGAACAAACTGGTAGTCACGACACCGAAGCGTACCATACCAAGTCAGGATTACGATAGCGTGGGCCTCGAGTTCTCTCCTTTTGCCACAGTCATGAGGAACCGCTCGATGACCGACTTTCCGCGCCGCAAATTTGACAGAGATATCCGCTCGTTCGGCAGATGAGCTTGATCCTACGATTCAAAAACAAATCAAACCCTTAAAATCAGCCCGCCGTGCCGCGTCACCAAGCGCACTCACCGAGCTCTGTCCCATGGGCAGGTGCAGAGCAGGACAATTGAATTCCTTCTCGAGGAACGGCACAGATGGGATAGACTAACCGGAAAGGGCATTATCATCAATATTATGAAAGTTGACATGGACGGTCTCAGACCAATAAGAACAATGGACGTACCCCTCCCTCACGTATGCGCAAGGGCTCAACACCCCACTCGTCCTGAATCGCACCCTCCAGTGCTTTGAACCAAGGATGCTCCAAATTTCCGAGCCACCAGTCGGCCGTATGGTCAATCGCCACCTGACGGCACCGAGTCAGTGACACGCAGAACGCGACGACGCTCAACGCACCTTGAGGCTATTTGGACTCTCCAGTGCCTTGAACGAGTCCCGAACATACTGACACAACGACTCCCCAATCGTGTCCAGCTCCTGGTCGGGCACGATGCGGAGCGATACCTGCGCCTTCACCGTCCCCGGAATCACGGTCGGATCTACGAAACTCGTCGACAACGATACATCACACTTGAAAACATCAGGAACGACGCACTTCGCGGACCAGACCCCTCGACATTATGAATCGTCAACGACGGTTCTCTCCACCGCGCGGCGAGCGACGATGCCGGGCTCTGAGTGACGGACTCGAGGACCTTGAACAGCTGCTTCTCTTCTTCGTCCTGCGGGCGGACACAGTCGTCTGGCGCATTGAGACGACGTAGAGACGAGTTAGTTGCCTCCTCCTCATGAGAACCCGAGGGGGATGAACTCACAGAATCCTGGTATGAGCACTTTCCTATCCTTGCCCATGAGCTTAGAGAGTAGCTGAACCCTACGAAGAGAATTCGGCAAAATTACCCGACGAGGGAACGAAACGAGACACACATATCCTGCATCGGTTCATCAACGCCACCTCCTTCGACACCCGAATGCGAGTCCTTGCACTTGGATGTAATCTACATAAACCGTCCATCGGTGAGCTACGACCAACACCATGAAATCGATAAACTTGAGATCCCCCACCTCGATGTTGCAGTGTACGACCCCTCGCAGACCATAGGTGATGCACGGCGTATCGCACGCTATCCATGTCGAGTTGCTAATGGATTATCAGCCCAACCGTCACTCCCTCACCCAAACACCTTGAACCAGAACCCCAAACCCACCTAACAAGAATCGCATCCACATGCCCAATCAGTTCCTAAAATAAAATAAAATCAATCGCTTTCGCCACAGCTTCCACGAATACCCAGAATCCTTAACGTACCTTATGTTTCCTAATTGCCTCCCGAAACCCGACGCTACCTGTCTCCTCCTCGCCCTCGATGAGGAATATCAGATCAATGCCCAGCCTGCGCGTCTCGAGCAGCGCCGCGGCCGCACACGCGACCGCTAAAGTCGGGCCCTTGTCGTCCGTCACTCCGCGCCCGTACAAGTAGCCGTTGCGTGCGGTCATGTGGAACGGGTCCGAGTCCCAGCCTTCCGGCGGCGCGGCGATCACGTCGTAATGCCTGCAAGTGTCGCACGCTCAGCATCAGCGAACATCCCCGACATATCTGAGTAAGAAGAGGCTCCCCCGCATCCACTTAAAACCAATGAGGGAGGAAGGGAAGAAGACGCACCCATAAAACAAAATCCTAGGCTTCTTCTTTCCCGTCTGCGAACCCTCAAACTTGGCAAACACGATCGGATTATGCACATCGCCCGTCGACAACTGCACCAACCGAAAAAAACCAACGTTCACTTAGCATCGGCATCGCACACCCGGAGCTCGTTCATCAAACAATACACAACCCCAAGGCATAAAAATACCAAACCGAGCGAAAAAGAAGGCTTACGGTCTTTGTATGCGCCCCGAGCTGGTGCAGGCACTTGGCGAGCCAGATCGCGGTCTGTCGGCAATCCTCGCGGTGCGCCGGGCTGCTGCTCACGCTCGGCATCGACACGAAACTCGACAGCGCGTACAGGAGCACATCTGGCGCCCGCGCAACAACGTACCAGATCACAGCGACAAATGAGCGAGTAAGAGAAAACGGGCGAATGAAAGAGGGCATACCGTTTGGGACCGTGACCCCATTCTCGTCGACAAACGCCCCATATTCGTGGTCCCGCGAGCTCGGCGGTACGATATTCCACAGCTACCTCAGTGTCCCACAAGCCCCCGAATGAAGATAACATTCAAACATTCGTTTGTTAGATCCCGCAGGAGACAAGGTACTCGTGATGGAAGAGAGCGCACCTTGATCATATCATCGTTCCCGCCCGACACGAGCCGGTACTCACCTGACTCCTCGCATCGGCACACGATCGACGACAAAATAATGCCATCATGAGCCTTCCAGGACGCGGTACAGTCGTATGTGTCCGAATACCGCTAAGACGCCTTCGTCTCAGCTGGACAACACAGAAAAAGAATATCATGGGGCGCACCTTCACCTGTCCGTTCGCAGAGCACGTGTATACGTCCGAATGCATCATCGACAGCGAGAGTACGTCGACATTCTAACCCAAAAGCGAAACGCGCGGTCAGCTCATTGAACGCATGCATAAAAGGACACCACCGACCTCTTGCACGATGATAGTCCGCACTAGCGTCTTCGTCTGCGTATCCCACACTTTGACGTATCCTTCCTGGCAGCCCGCATAGATGATATCGCCCCTTGCGACGAGCGAGAGCACGGCGCCGTGATAGCACTCGAACGTATGTACCAACCGCGGGCCTTCGGACGTGCACTCCCACAACTAAACAAAAAATGAATCGAAATGGATTTCAGCCCCATCCCGCGATGCGACGCACCTTCACGCTCTCATCCCCGCTCCCCGTCGCGAGATGCACCTTTCCACCCACGCCCAAGGGCGGATCGTCCGACCCGTCCCGCGTCGACGGCATCAGCACCATACAATACACGTACCCATAATGTGCCGAGTCAATCACGTTCTCCGCCGGGATATCCAGCACCGCGCGAGGCTCGGGGCACTGCGAGAGCTGTACATGCCCGTCCGCGTCCTGCGTTGGTGTCTGCACGCCGCTGCTCGGGACGACTTCCACGGGCCGATAGTATCGTGGGGAGCTGTCGAAGAACTTGTGTGCCTTTTTCGTCGCGGCCGTGGGGGTGGAGGTGCCGGATGAGGAAGGAAGGAAGGTATCGGGAAGAAACGCAGGGAAGGTGTACCATTGTAGGGAGGTATTTTGGCAGCCAATGTAGATGGTTTTGTGCGTTGCAGACCAGCAAAGAGAGAAGAGGTCGCCGGCGTCGGTGTCCGTGTACGGATTGAGGATGTAAAGGGGTTTAAGAGTTTTGGTGCACCATATCTATACACGAGGGAGTTAAGGGGAGAATGTGAGAAGATGAAAGGAGCACCCAAGAAACTCTACTTGATATTCCCCGGTCAGAAAATGTACAATAATACACAAATATGCAGAGCATCCTCATTGAAACTTGGATCGTATCAGCCACGATGGGCCGTATAAAAATGATCAAGTCCGAAGACGGGTTCTCTGAAGAGTCTTTACGAACACTTCTCAGCTTATCTTTAGAAACTCGGAAGTCGACGCAGAGCATCGTATCACTGGAGCAGTGAGGTGCCACCGAGCCTTGCTCGTCGAATCCGAACCAGAACAGGATAGCATGGCGGGGCGGCAGACGTGAGTGCAAAAACTCCCTCATCGCTTACCCGCGAACTGTCCTGTGCCATGATCCGTCAATGGGCATGATATGCATCCAAACCATACCGCACGGCTGAGAGACATTTGAAGAGCTTCGCAGGTCCGAGAACAAGGGGGACCTAAACTTACTCGTATAGTGCTGTCACCTGGTGCGAATGGACTGTCAAATAGAGTTGTGCACAAGAAGAGCTAGACGAAACGGACCTGATGCGCTGAACAACCACCGCTTGTCGGGCGCGTACTCAAGGGCGAGGACACTGCCCGTATGCCCTCTGAGCGTCGTCTTGAGCTTGAACGTCTGTCTACACCAGACCTATCCCACCCCACCCCATCGTGGTGAGAATGAGGGCAGCGGACGAAGGACTCGGTCACGCACGGAGATATCTTGGGACTGGCTCCCACTATAGATGTGCTTCTCATCCGTCGAGAGACTGAGCACGGAATTGTGAGCTTGCTGGAGGGTGTGCACCAGCTTTGGCTCGGGGGCGGGGACGTTCCTGCTTAGAGAAGCTGCGCGCCGGCGTGTGCGGGAAGTAAAAGAAGAGGGAATGAGCAGAGGGATAGGGTTGGGCATTGGGGAACACTGCATACGCTGGGGGACGGTGCTCATGGAGTCAACGACTTTAAAGAGAAGCCTACAATCAGCTATAAGGAGAATCAGATCAGATTAGGACCGAGTCCTAGCCACGGTTTGCGTTTGAGATCGAAGATCCTTGATGTTGCTTTCTTCGACGTCCAGCGCACGTCCGACAGAACCGCGACATGCCTCCCACTTCCTGATATGGTTCAATTTGACACGAAATATCCTTCCATATTACTCGACCAAAGGCTCTAACGTTCGACTCCGGGGCATACTTCATTAAATACTGTATCTTTTAGAGGCCTCCGTACGACATGATATGACTTCTCTTCAGTGAATTATATCTGCTATTTGAAGTTGGAAACACCAAGACGGACCTGCCTCCTCCCCATCCGCACCAATTTGGGATGCAACCTCACCTGGCCTTTCTCCTCCTCCTCCATCTCCGAGGCAACTATCCCCTTTCCCCTCCTCGCCTTTCCCCATCGAAACCATCAAAGAGGAGCGAATGTCATCATCTTCAGCACTAATCGCGAAAGAAAAGGTAAACTTGTCGTCTAAATGTCGTACCCACCGTCACCGTCTCGACCGCCGTGACGTCCCCCGGTAAATTGCTGGACGTTCGCGGTGAGAATCCTTGCCCTATTATCGCCCCGGCATCTCACTATTGTGAATTAAGAGTGCTTCCCTGCATCACTTTCTGACAGTTCACGTATGTGGCGCGGTCGAGCAGGCTGCCAGAGGCTGCCACACAAGAGTTGTGTGGTGCACAGTCCTCTAACCATCACTTATTAACTTTGGCATCCCACAAAGGCAAACCAGACTCTGACCTTTTTCTGATCATTGACAGGGCAACGCAGCCTTCAAATCCGGGGATTACCCCACCGTCGTCGGGCACTACACCACCGCCGTCCTCGCCAACCCAAAAGATCCAACCTACCCTCAACCGCGCCGCCGCGTATCTCAAACTCGGTAAGTGAGTGTACGTGTCCTCTCTCGCACTCCACAGAACACCACCCGCTCATCCCATCCCCCCCCCTGGCAGTCTCTCATCGTATCTCACCTCAGAAACGAGGATGCCGAGCGCGACTGTGGCGAAGTATTGTCCCTGAGCCCGAAGAACGTCAAGGCGCTCTTTCGATGCGGTCAGGCTAGGATCGAGCTGCAGAAACTCGCGGAGGCGCGTCAAGGTGAGTTCGTTCACACCATCTTCGCGAAGCCACTAAATCGAGCACCGTCACCAGCCCGCATGGTGGGATCTTTTGCGCTTCGGGCGAACACACGGAGTTCAGCCCCTACGAGGCGAAGTCACAAGGGCCGAAGGAGGAGGTAAAGAGTCACAAGGAAGTAGTGAAAGAGCACAAAGACGGTTCAGTACGGAACGGAGAGTCGTCCTCCTTGACACTCCCCGCGCCTGTGACGCTAGATTCGGTGGGGAATACCAAACCGCCGATGAAGCTGTTCGATTTCACGAGGATTTGGGAAAGTTCGGGGGTGTGAAAGAACGGTGGGGATTATTGAGCGTGAGTGCCTCCTCTCGTCCCCCCCTCCTCCCCACGTCAACAAAAATTCTGTAGACTGAAATGCACGCATAATACTATTGCCCTCACAGAAAATTCCACCTCCACGCGTCAGATTCATGTACAGCTCAAACTGCAAATGACGAGGCAAACTCTCACACCCATGAACAAACAGCAACAGAATCGCTTCCCGCGCCTCGCACTTCTGGTGCACATAATGAACGTTGAGCGTCCTGAACCCGTCGACTTCAATTTCTGTCGTGAACATCGGTCGCGTTCAAGTCGGCCTCGTGCTTCCTCCAGTTGTACCCATCCCTCCATCGTGCGACGACTCCGAGACGCTTGACGTCCATGAGGGGCACACCGTATTCCCAGCTCGCTTCATCGAGTTCATCGAGTAGCCGTGTGAGATCGAGCTTCTGCTTGAGTGACGATCGCGCTCAGATCGCGTCGTCGGGGACAGATATTTGGAATGGGTCTTGAACTGGCATACCGCAATGCGTGAGGGTCGAATCAGAAGGTACTTTTGTAAGAAGGAAGTTGTAATAATGTGCTGTCCCGGTAAGTCCGAGAGCGCATGGTCGCACTCGTGACTAAACTTTTGTACCAGAAGTTCCCCCACTGTGTTCGCTGACGACATGAATGAAAGGTAGGAAGACAGAAATATATATGGTACATATTGCACGACGATATGCCAAAGCACTGCTGAACGACGCGACGCGACGGTAACATGAAAAAGCCTACCTATAAAGCAAAACCTGAAACAGGACTCGAGGGCGACGAGCTTGCCAGTCGCGATTGTATGGTACGCTTTTGATTTAGTAGCCATTCTTTCCGGGAACGACGCCATATGCCGGACCACCCTTCGCGAACATCTTCCTCACATCGGTCACCAAATCTTCCGGTCTCTCGTGCGCCGCGAAGTGGCCGCCCTTGTCATGCGAAGACACGAAGACGACGTTACCCGTCGCGCGTAGCCATCTATGCACGAACCAACCAACCATCAGTGTCAACGTGCAAGTGTGAGGGAGATAAGACAATAACTGACGACAGAGGAACTAGGTTTAATTCTTTGGGGAAGTAGGACGCGCCCATGGGGATGGATGCATACGCTGGCCGACTCATGGAGGTGTGGCCAGATTTGGCCATTTCGTAGTAAATGCGTACAGATGCCGCAGGACCAGCGCGTGAGAACCAATATACGGAGATCCAGGTAAGCACTGTCATGGTAAACCCCGATCGTCAGTAAGCGGCATTGACATGTATTGCAAACTCACCCTCGTCATCGTCCCATGGATATGAATCTGTGCAGTACACCAGCTTCTCATAAATCCAGGCCAGAAGGCCGACGGGAGAGTCGGCAAGCGAGTACCCCAGCGTCTGTGGTTGGGTAGTCTGCTGAGTGAAGAATCCCGTTCCAGTCGCTCTGAACGAAACCATCCGCGCAAGGCCAGCTTTCTCCTGCGGAGTATAGCGCGACAGCATGTGAAGGAAGTAATGGCGCGGAGTCTCCTTGAGAGTAGGTGGTGGTGCGCTATGGTATCAAAACCGGGAGAACGTTCATACAAAGTAATACAAAAATGATTTTGAACTCACGAAGGCATGTTGGTGTGCCAAGCTTTGACATTTTTTGGACCATAAGTAGCTGCCATGATTCGTGTGATCTGGGTGCGATGTTGGTTGGGCACGCTGATAAAGTGTCTTACTGAGCACATACCAGATGACCCCAATCTCCGCCTTGCGTCACGTATTCACTGTATCCCAAAGCGATCATCAACTTATTTCCGAGCTACACGGTTTAAAGGCATTCGGACTAGCGCACAACTTTCGTGACGATAGGACTCACTTCAGCATATTGGGGTCCCGTGAAGCCCTTTTTGCTCGGAGCCTCTGAGAAGCCATAGCCCGGCAAGCTCAACGCGACGACGTGAAAGCTNGGGTGATCGGGTGAAGACGAAGTCAAGAGCGGGAGAACCTTTCGAACTTCGATGAAATTTCCCGGCCCTGTGAGATGGGCAAAAAAGTTAGGTTCCTGGTTTACGTGGAGCACGCGAGGAAGAAGACTCACAACCGTGAACAAACAAGAGGGGAATGGCACCCTCCACCTCGCTCTTCTGGTGCACATAATGGATGTTCAGCGTGCCAAACCCATCAATCTCGACATCTCTCGTGAACATTGGTAGCGTGTTCAACTCAGCCTCGTACTTTCTCCAGTCGTACCCCTCCTTCCACCTGGCCAAGAGACGTTGGACATCTTCGAGGGGCACACCGTATGCCCAGCCTGCCTCGTCGAGCTCATCTGGCAGCCTTGAGAGGTTGAGCTTCTGCTTGAGCAGGGTGATATCCTCGTCACGGATGGATATCTTGAACGGCTGTTCGGTTGTCATGGTTGTTGTTGGAGAGGAGGGTAGAAACAATGTTCGCGTTCCCCATGCGTATAAATACTGTAAGCGAAGCCTAAGTCACCGAAGCCCCTCTGTATCCCCACGCTCAGCATCCCCGTTTAGCCTAGAAGTTTGAGGAAGAGCAACTTGCATAACGTGTGAGTCGGGCTTGCAAAGACGAAGAGCAAGTTCTGAACCTTACTAGGGCCGTATTCAAGTTGCTCAGATATCAGCGTAGACGGCACCGCGTTCTTTGTATGTGTTTTTTTTTGGATGTCTGAAGCGTTGACGTCTTCACATTGAAGTTCTATGACGACGCCCGCGATTTGCCCGCGATCTTGGGAGGAGTCTGCCTCGTGACTTTTGAACAGTATCACGGGGATGTGGCGGCGGTGCGAGTCTTCCAGTCGCAGGTTGTACAGTCTTTGACCGGTCAATGGTACACCCAAAATTTGCTGCCCTTGTTCTTGTTGTAGGCTGGCACACAGACTCAATAATTTTCTCTCACATCTCAAGTATACAGTAGAAGTAACCCATGCATTTTTTAAATTATTTATTAGTAAGCAGTTGAGTGCAAATAATGTGGAAAAACATGAAATGTTGAGCCAGCCACCAATTCACTCAATGATACAGTCACATCACACAAGATAAGATTTGTGTTCATAAGCATTTACTAGTCACTGCCTTAGCCAGAGATAGAGTGTGACCATAACACAAACCTCTGTCAGGCCCCTGATAATAGGGGGTGAGGTCGAGTCAAAATTTTCAGCCTTTCGGCTCTAAACTGGTGGACAAAAACCCCACCCAAATAAGGCAATTCCCTACTGTGAGGTTACCCGACCTCGACTTTTCTGCCTGAACTGGTGGACAAATGACTCGACCTCTAAAAATCGAAAAAAATACCAAAATAATTCTAAAAATCTCCAAAAAATGTGTTCTATATTCAGTTACACTATCTACTCAAGCCAGTATTATCATTATTGACCAATCTCTTAGATTTTCCCAAATCCTCAACTGCCAAGACTAACTGCCCCTTGTGCAAGAGAATGTAACCAAAGATATCATCAAAATATGTCTATGAAAGTTCACAGATTATATTGTTAGCCAGTAAGTGCACACAGGATGGAGGAATCGACATGATGAATGCAGAAGATGCAACATGTGCGAAGTGAGGGAGGCTGCTTAGCTGAGCAGTGGAGGGAGGGTGCACAGTTCAGAATTGATGAAGCTAGATGTGTTGCCAGACCTGAAGTATGACATAAAAAAAAAAGAAAAATGGGCTCAGGTTTAATGTTGCCTGCAATGCCACAAGATCTCACAAGATGCATATTCATGGCTCAGTGCTCAAAGCACAGAATAGATATTGGGCACATGATATATTGGCACTGCTGAATGGACTCGACCTCCCATACGGGGGTCTGACTGGTGGACAAAAAACCTGACCTCTGGCCTCAGACTGGCGTCCTGTTGGTGGGTCAAAATTGGGCACTACCTGACCTGTCTGGGGCTGGAGGGGCTTTTACTGGTGGACGCTGATCTGATCTCACCCCCTATTATCAGGAGGCCTCCTCTGTCCATCCTTGTCTGGTCTGTGACATTACAAAATGTGAGATTGAGTATTCTGCACACTACTTTTTGAGCAATAAAAAGCACAAACTAATGCTGAATACTTTCTTGATTGCAGGTATAATGTTTTTTTTACTCCTCTTTAAGTGATAAAATCAAAAGACACTCAACAATATTCAGATTCTATCTCACTTAGTGTAACAATCAATTGAATGTATTTTTCTTACCCACAGCATAGTCTCATTATTTTTCTTAACATACATCATATTATATACTAATGGATTGTGTAAAAAAAAAAAAAAAAAAAAGTGGCAGAAGGGAGGTGCTATGATGTTTTGAGCTAAGTGTATCATTGACCAGTCAAAGACTATAGGCACTTCCTTCAATTATGATTTCTAGAACAGGAAAAGCACCCCTTTACAAGGGCTCTCTTGTGTGCAAGCCTAAGTAATAGCAAATTATTACCTAGAGGAAATTTTTTCTCATGACTGAGTGTAAATATAGAGTGAGTAGAGCAAGTAGGATGAGTAAAAAAAAGTTATAGCATGGTACAATATAGCAGTGTTATGAAGGCAACTAATAGAGCTATTATTTGGCTTCATTATTACCAATAATGCTAATAAGCAGTGCAATATACTACTTGTAGTAGCTTTTGTAGAACTTGTTCTCCTCTCTTCATTTGCTCTTTCTACTCCAGTAACCTAAAGGTCACCTAGCATTTTCTTGATCTACTGACTTTCTTGTTCTCAGAGAGATATATTTTATCATCCTTTATGTCATTTTTTTTTTGTCATTGATGCTCATGGTGCATATGTTGCCTTTTTATTGACACTCTGGTGACAGACTTTAACTCATTGGCAGTGCTTGTGAGAGATGTTATTAGGAATTGGCATGGTGAAGCTCATAAGCATCTTATGTAGTGAGTATCACTTAGCTTATTTATGAGTGTGTTTCTTATCTTTGCTGAATTTCTGGGCAGGAGATTGTTAAAACTCACATGGCAGGATTACTACTATTGTAAAGGGTCGAGCAGCCAATTTGACTATGAATAAGACTATCTTCATTACCTCTTTTATTATTATTAATATTCAACTCATCATCTCTTGCACAAAAATAAATGTATACAGAAAATTACCATTCCCTATCTCATATTCTTGACTTTCTCCCCACATTTTCAAGTATTTGTACTTTTCTAAAATGTGAACCTCTTGCTGTCCTACCTCTAGTCAAACCTCCATCAATTATCTGACTACAATCTATTAAACAGGAGTATGCTGTGTCACTCTTTAGACCTACATCTTTAGTTCCTTCAGACTATTTAACTGCAGTTTTATACTTCCTCTTCATACTGGCCATCACATTTGAATAGCAACTCTCCTCTTCATTGCAAAATTCATCCTCACAAATCCCCACACCTTCAACTACTCATTTATTNTATCCCTACCTCAAGTGCAATCATNCCTCATCACTGTATACCATTACATTCTCACTGACCTATCACCTGCTACCCTAGGCCTNACCATCCTTTCCTAACATAANGTCGTAAGNTCACTATGCAGTTCTTGCAACTTATCTANCAGATTTCTNTTTAANAGTNTAGACATCTTGTATGCATTCACTTTNCCCAATGCTTTAGNAATTGTATATATTGGACCTACTTATCNCATGCTGATTAGTCATGTAGCCTCTGTTCTGNANAGTGGATTTTCTAAGGTATGTGTTTTGAATCTNCTAGACTTATGAGAGCTCATGNGACATTTGCATCTAGATGCATCACATAAGGCTGGGTCATATGNCTTTGAGTTGTTGAGTGAGGTTGTATTGTTAGTACCATTGCTGCTGTTGATGTGAGTGACAATACTTATGAGAAATGTNAACATAGTGTGAGACACAGACTGAATGTAAAGTGTTGCTGTTATTAAGTTAATATTATATGCATTTTTGATCTTTAAATNTGCATGAATGTGTTTTATGCTTTCATCTTATACTTATGAATGAGATTTCTTATAAACATGATATTCAAAGTGGTAATTTTTGTAAACCAAACACCACAAAAATTTACTGGAGTGGTAGTTTTATGTCCATATTTATAANGAATCTTTACTCCATTNTTATTTTGACAGTTATAGAGCAGTAGATACATGTCATTATATATGAAAAATATAAAAAACATGAACAGAATCAGAACTAAAAGTACAGTACAAGATGANAACATAAAATGGAGGGTGAATAGGATGATAAATGAAGAGAAAGATGATAATAATGTTGGTGAAGTTATGTTGATATGAATGTAAGTGAAGGTTATTAGAAATAGAAAAAGCATATCAGTTGATTATATTTTGATAGATGAGATAACAGAGGATATGAACTGTGTGTGTGACTCATTATCATCATAGTNATTTTTTNCTTCATTATGAGGGCAGCTAATTATATTTGTGAGTTCATCTTCTCATTCTGTCACAATTTCTCATGAGCAAGAAAAAGATTTGAAATGTGATGATATCTGTAAGGAAGGGGAGCTATTGATGATGTATGAATTTAGAGGGCTGTAGTATATGNAACATGATAAAGTGACTCACAANNGAGGAGGGTAGATAGCTATTTTATCTTATCATTGCTCATATNTTCTCTATGTTGATCTCTGCCACTGNTAGCTTTNATNTTATTGCTTGTATCTTCTATTGATATATCATCACTTTAAGGAGGCTTTTGTTCAACCTCAATTCTGCCAAAACCTTTTCTGCGAGGCNTACTTTTCANGTTGCTTTGGCCAGCTATAGATGGACTTTTACATTGGTGATGCTATCAAAAATGTCATGTAATATTTTTATGGTAAGGTTTGTAGTGATGCATAACAGTGATAGACATTCTTTGTTCATTCTCAAGGTGAGTATATGTTAGGACTATTGATGTGAGTTCATTCTGAGGAGTTGCATTATCTAAAAGCTCATTGACATGGTAAAAGGCTTTTTCTTGTCAGAAATAGTGAATGTGTTATTAATCTATCAGTGGCTATTAATATTTTGATGATATGCTGTAGTTATATTTGCACTTACATTTGATTGTACATTTATAGGAGATNAAAATTAATGCACAGTTGTAAAGTGACAAGTAAGAAAGGAAGAAAAAAAAAGTGAGCTATGAATGATTCATTCTATCAGTGAAAGTGAGAAGCTAGACACAGCTGAGAGTTATGATGGAATTTTNTAGCNCACAATATTGATTTATATATAGATAAAAGTATTTAGAGTATGAGTAGAGAGAAGTAGATATACAAGTACAGTATGAGTGAGTTGAGTTTAANAGTGAGTATTGTGTATAAGTAAGATTAAGATGATGAAAAAGTGCNCTTGATTCAGTGCATTATGCACTACTGTAACTTTAGCTGTATGAATTGCAGCTTGTATGAACCTCTCTCTTTTATAGATCCANTTGCTACTCNAGTCTCTTCTAGTTGCTTAAAGGTATNTTCTTCTTATATGCTATACTCACTTTTTTTTAATCAGTTTTAAAATACTGTAAATATTAAAAGAATAGGGTTTTTAGTGAGAGATTTATTATTAATCTACTTATCAGAAAGGTGTNATATATACTNACCTCTTCAAATTGCTTGTCAAAAATGTAGATAGAGTNNAGATGACTGATGAAATTAAACTTCCTCCTTGCTTCAGGATACGCACAGAAGGTCACTCCCACTTCAANAAGTTAGCCTCTTTAAAAAACCTCAGGAAGAATGATTGCATAACTATTTAGCAAAATAAGTATCACTTAAAGATATANATATGTCTGTNGTACCTTTNTGATGAATTAGTATCAATTGATTACTCATAATAGTCAATAATNTTATCCATTGTATAANTGCTAGCAATGTGTGCATTAATTGATGACATTGAGTGCTGACTCNACACATATATGTATATTCAGAGAACCTTTGTTCCTATTTANAAGACATAGTTAAATTAATGTCTATCATTTAATAGTTNGCTTGCTTACATCTAGCTTCTGCGTAAGGAGGAATTTCTTGTTTATGCTTTTCATTTTCTCTGAGTTAGTCTTCTGAGTAACAATACTTTGCTTAAGCATAGTTGCTATAGTGTTTTCCCTCATCATGACCTAGCAATGTGGGTGTCTATTATTTACAAGTTTTTTATTAGTTGACTTACTATGCATAATTGTTCTATATTCTTAGAGATGAGTTCTGTCAGAAGACATGATAAGATAGTGATGAGGAGGATCATGCATTGAGATGATGGTGTATTCATTTTTTATTTCTTTTTGCCTTTTTATGTTGTNAATTGACTTCACAAAACTTGTTANGAGAGGGCCNCTGNATTGCATGACATGAACGATCTCACATCTTTTTAATTTTATATTAAAACTTNATTAAAGCCTTGAATAAATTAATATTAAAGCTAATTTCTTTTTTAAGGAGTGTAATTGAGTTTGTGTAATCTCTAAATACTTGTTTTCAAATATGCATTCTCTATCTATAAATGTACCATTATATTTTCATATATTACAAACTTAAGAGATTATTCTTGCAGTCAAAGTGATTAGATTCTCAATAAATAATGCCTCTTAATTGATATATAGTTGTGCTAATTATTATGTTGAGATTAAAGTCTTTAGCTATTTGATTAATTTTTAAGTAAAAGATAATAGATAGATGTTTGAATACAATTGTTCTTTAAAAATTATTAATGCAAGATATA
Source organism: Bondarzewia mesenterica (assembly GCA_004802705.1). Taxonomy (NCBI): domain Eukaryota; kingdom Fungi; phylum Basidiomycota; class Agaricomycetes; order Russulales; family Bondarzewiaceae; genus Bondarzewia; species Bondarzewia mesenterica. The sequence goes on from SGPL01000048.1 coordinate 99,327, forward strand.
TATGATCTTTCATCTTTATGATCAAGTAATAATTTCATAATAGTTGTAGTTGAAAGATTTTTATGATTCAAATCAGTATGCTATAAAGAACTTGTGATTGATGTTTCTTTAAATATTATATTATATTGTTGACACCATAATTGAACTGATCTATATGATGATTCAGGCTTATATTAAGATATTATTCTATATAATTTATAAATATCTGTGCTAATTGTTCTAGATATAGGAAATGAATTTTTATCAGCCTTGTTCAATTAAAAATGTAGTTTGTCTCTTGCTTCATTGATGTCCACATTTGTTTTAATTGCTCTTTTAATCTCTTTAATTA
>SGPL01000480.1:0-19490 GCA_004802705.1 Bondarzewia mesenterica
TGTATATGCTACGATATGCGCTCCCCTCTTCCTTCTTAACAGTCAAAATGCTGGTCACATTTTCGGTTATGCATACCCTTCTCTTATTTGGATTTTCTTGATTACCACCCCTTGTAAAAGTATTACCCCACCGTTGAGCATTTCCGTATTATTCTCGCTGTCCTTTGTTATCGTCGCGCAATCCATTCTCCAACACCTTCTTGCTTTGCCGAGAATATGTCGCTAACGTTAGTTGTCATGTGAAATTTGAGTGCTTCGGACTTTCTCTCCAATAATAATCTCTGAGCTGAGGTCAGCCCAACCAAGATCGACTGAGATGGTTCCGTTCGCTGAATATTCTATCGAAGGTCCTGTATCATCCCTGAACCGCCCACAATCTCCTCATAAATACTCACCTTGGTTCCTCTCGCCTACCTCCCTTCTGCTTGGCAACTTTCGTTACTGCGTTTTGTTACGAACGACATGGACCGTTTGGAGCAACTAGTGCTCTCAGGCGAGCTCTTTAACGGGCACGAACGCTCCTCATCCCCAGAGCGCTCACCATCACCTGACGCACCGTGGCCTAACGACGAAGAGGACTTTTCGGATGGCTTTGGCACCGCTCGCGCCCGCTCACAGCAGATAGAGGCATCACTGAATGGCGGCGGCGGGGCGGCCGCGCCGCCTATCGGCATGGGGCCAGGGCGCACGGGCGTGAAAGGTGTGATCCGCGACCGCGACGAGGCTGTTGCGCGCACGCACGACCGCAAGGCCGCGGAGACCCAGGCTCTCGCACGGGCTATGGAGAAGGCGAGCCTGGGAGGGAAGACGTTCTTGGAGGAGGAGAGAGAGCGGGAGTGGGAGAAGGCGATGCTTGAGGGTGCGTTTGGCAGTGCACCGCCGGTGCTGAGCGGAAAGAGGATTGGCAGGTTCGGGCATCTGAGAGAGGTTGGTATGAGGGGTTTCGTGCCGGCTGTTGAGGAGGAGGATAGAAGTGTTTGGGTCGTGGTCCATATCTATGATCCAGTGCGCATCACATATCGATTTACATGAGCTGGCGAGAGTGTGCTGATTTTTCTTTTTGATTTTAGTCGCTGGACCGATGCGACACACTTGATGATACTCTCACTCGTCTTGCGAGGTTGCACTCGGAAACGAAATTTATACGTTGTCGGGCGAGCGCGATAGGCTTTGCTTCTACGTCTTCTTCGACCTCCAGACGAGAACGGCGACCCTCATCCTCATACCTCTCTCGTTCTCGAACAGCACCCGGAATGCTTGGTCGTTTAGACGAGGAAGACGATCCTTATGGTGACGCAGACGTGGCTTATGAGAAGGCTATCGATGAGGAGGATGACTCCAACGACGAGGATGAGGATAACGTCGACATGGACATGCTGCCGACCATGCTCGTCTATCGTGCTGGCGAGCTTGTGCATAATTGGGTTCGCGTAGATTGGGAGGCAGGTGCGGCGGGCGTTGAGGATTTGCTAGAGCGGTAAGTGACATCAGGTTCTCCACCGCCCCGCTGGTCATCTAACCGAGACATCACACCGAATCTCTTTCAGACATCATATCATCGCGCCTTCGGGAATGAGCAGCAGCAATCTTGGCTTCCCGCTGGATGATGAAGACGACCTGGCGCTCAGTGGCTCAGACAATGGCTTTTGAACAGGGCACAGATTGTAGTCGTCTTATGTATGCTGGTTTGTCTTCTTGATTCTGCTATGACCGCACTTTGGGTGGTCAAAATGTATTCATGGAATTATTTTTTTGGCCTCCATCTTGTTTGTGGCAAGTGAAGATGCTCTTCCGTTTATTCCTCATCCACGTTATCTCGGCACTTGGCGTTTCTGAAACCAATGCTTAGACTTGCTCACCGCACTGTCAGATAACAGGAACCATCTGCCGCACAATTGTGCCGAATCTGTGGCAGTGATGAGTGAGCAATCACAGATGACATAGCAGGGCTGCGCTTTGGCTTGTGCAAATGATATGCCACTCATCTTCTTGTGGTATCCATGTCAAAGGCGTACGTATCAATTCATGCCAATTTTGTCATGTTTCCATTGTTTGGTAACAAAACAGACACCGTGGTTCTTCCACAATGGCGCTCATGGCGAGTTTTGGTGGCTCGCCCCCAATATCCCAGCTTTGAAAGCAAATCGCTCTGCCTATAAACCGAAGCGGCCGACATCACTCACCGTCTCTTCGACCAACAGGTTATCACACACAGATTTTCTGCCACCGCTTCCTGGCTCAGCACCGCACTTGAAATGTCAGTGAGTCTCATGCATCTGTTCGTATCCATCTGCTTACTGTCCATACTTCAATATTTTCAATAACTAGAAATGGACTCACCCATCATTATTGATAGCATACCACAGCCTCCGATCACCCGTCTGTCTGATGATGTTCTCCAATCCATCTTCGAGATAGGAACGTGGGGAACAACGAATCCAATGCACGCTCGCACCTTTCCTCTACGTGTGTCCCACGTCGCCTGCTCTTGGCGCACCGTTGCACTCAATACACCAACGCTTTGGACGATGATTACCATGTCCGATCGCAGACCTCACTCACAGTTCCTATGGGACCAGGAGTGTGTCAAACGCTCTCGCGATTGCCCGTTGACCGTGTTTCTTGACCTCAGGATTCAAAGCTGGGGCACCCTGGCTGGCAGTGCGAGCACAGCTGCGGACGTCGAAATCCTGCGTATCATGCATCCCCTTCAGACTCAACTTTCCAGGGTCCGCAGCTTCACGCTCATTGCGGATGATTTGCGTTCGGCTTTGGTCGCGCTCTACATCCTCAGAGAGTTTCATAAGTCTATGCCTCTCTTAGAGAACTTCGAGTTGGAGCATGGAGGGAAAGCTCATTGCAATTTGCAACTTCGGATGCTATACATCCATTACCGCTGCTTCCTCGTGCAGAAACCGGCCACCAAGCTGAGTCAAGCTTGAAGACATTGTCTCTGTTGGGCACACCTGTGGATTGGTCACGATGGAACTGCAACCAACTTGTTCATCTCTCAATCTGTTATCTCCCGACTAATGCACGTCCTTCTGTTGATCAACTAAGGGCTATCGTGGCCTCCTGTGCACACAACCTCCAGTCTCTTGAAATTCAAGCCGCCGCACCCGTCGACACTGATCTCGAAAGGACCATTTTGCGCCCTGAAATGCCAGAGGAGGTCCCTATTATTCTCCCACATGTCAAGGTGCTTACACTTGGGTTTGTCAAGCCCTTCGAAGCGGTACTCGTCCTTCGATTGTTCGCATTCCCTGTCGTACGGGAGCTCACAATTCGCGACGTTGTGCGCTCCCTGCTTTCTCCCCAGCAGCGGCATCTTTCCTCTGACGCTTCCCCCATATTGAGGGCATTAGTCTATGATTGCATGCCCCTCCCCTCCATTGAAATACTGACACTGGATAGCATCTTCGACCACACACATTCCACGCTTCCCGCTCGATTCATCTGCTCATTTCCTAGACTCAGCGGTCTCATTTTGATCGACTGCTCGCGGGTATTCCTACAGGCTTTGAGCGTCGCTCCTTCAACTGTATTTTGGGAATGCGACCCTGCTACCGTGCCTGCTCTGATATGCCGCTCACTCCGACATCTGACTACTGTTGCGATGAATTCCGATTACGTGGAATCATCGCTAGGTCTGCGCAGTTTCCAGGCCGCAATGAAAGGCATCCAAGCTTGTTTGCAATCTCTCTCCATATATGAGTTGCCTGAGCGTAGGTCCGCGCTTGCAGGCTCTGCTCTTCCTCTGTTGGCGGAACGGATCATACTCGGTCGGGTGTACCGTCAAAAATCTTGTCGACGCTGGGACGTCTCCTGGGGCCCCAACGAGCAGGATGGAGACGTGATGGACTGTGAAGTGGTTCGGGTCATGAACCGTAACGAAGACGCTCGGCGAGACTTGCTCGCCAATGATCAAATGATGGTTGATATCAGTATGGTCGGATCTGGGTAACACCTATGTAAGACTCAACCACAATTAGCTCCCATTTTCCGCCTTTCTATTTAATCGTCTTTGCATGAATCGATCATCCTTGTTTCTGAAGCCTTGCTCGTTGGTTATGTGATTGCGCTTCCTTCTAGGCTGTTCCTAATTTGTGATAACTCGATGTTACTGTTCAGTTTTCTCATCCTTCGTCTCTGGGAACTTGAGAAATATTGTTACTCCTAGGCAGTACTAGCCGACAAGTTCACACTGGTCGTCACACAACGCGTCCAACTTCGACTCCAACCACTGGCAGTGGAACCCTGGTCCCTGTGGAATCTCAGGCCTCCTCAAACTGAACAGCTAGAAGGTCGCGGACATCCAAAAGTATTGCGGCATTCTCCGAAGGCGGTCGCAACGTCGACGCCGCCCTTAAGCTTCATCACCGATTGATCATTGTTCTACATGCTAGCTGCACTATCAACATCGTCGATGTCTCATGCTCCAACTTGCTCTATTGGTTCTTCCAATCCTTGAATTGGCGGAAGACAGAGACATACCGACCGAGTCTTGCAGGTGGGGAAGCTCCGAGTCGCGTCACACCAGTGGTCTGCATTGCAGAAGGGCGACTTTCAGCTTCGAGCGCCTCAAGAGAACTCGAGACCCTGCGCGGACTTCATGTGGGCATTGCATTGCGGTTCAAACCTTCCTGCACATGAGCCGCTCATCCCACTCCGAATACCGACGAAGAGCCGACAAATGCTTGTGTTCGCCCAGTGTTCGCCTGTTCTTCGTGTCACTTCTTGGTTAAATTTGAAATGTAGGGTTGGAAGACTTCAGCTTGAAAGACCACCCATTAGTAAGTGATATTTGCCTCGCTCTGATGTCTGTTACAATGGAGTCTTTCCGCACAGATCGTGTGGGAAAATATTTTCTGCTGTGTAGCAGGCAGGCTTGACGGAACGCTCTATAGCAGTGGATTCATATGCGGATGTGGTTATTTTCCTGATATCCTACCCTTCAGAATTGCTCTCACTTAGGTCGTGTCTGAGCTGGCACCCTGCGGAACATGGAAGGCATCTAAAATCTTCCTCTTCGAACGCAAAATAGGGTTTGCTCCGATCAGGAATATCTTCCGCAAAAAGGCGGAAATGCAGCGTAGTCGTAGTTTCCCTGTCCTCATGACCGCCCTAGCTTATTCCTCGGCGACCCGCCGGATGTTTTTCGAAGTTCAAGCTACTGCTATTGCGAAGATATGCCGTTAAGCGTATGTTTCGATTTTTAGAATGCATATTGCATGACCATCTATAGATAGGATTTGTGGTATCGGACACTGGTCCCTGACGGCGACAACATTGAGATGGCCCCTACATCCAACGGCTGGACAGTGGTCATGTTACTTCTCCGATCTGTGGTATAAATACTGCAGGCCTTGACCTGACGATCGGATTTCCTCAGAGACTTGCCCTCAGAGACTTGCCCAACTAGCTAGGTCCTGAACTGAACAGTATGCTTTCACTTGCTACTTTGCTCGTCCTTGCCTCTAGTGCACTGCCCAGTGTTCTCGCACACGGAGGTGTGCTGTCGTACGCCATTGAAGGCAATTGGTACTGGGGCTGGAAGCCGTACAACTCTGCCAGTGGACAAACCACCATTCAGCGTCCCTGGTATTCATAGTCTGTGTTTCACTCTTAATAAGAGGTTTGTTGTTGACCGTTCTCGAATAGCAATCCCATTACGAACGTGTCTGACCCTACTCTGGCATGCAATGATAACGGCACATCGGGCGATCTTCAGCTCACCGCGTCAGTCACTGCTGGCTCTTCCATTACAGCATATTGGAATCAGGTCTGGCCTCACGCCATAGGCCCTATGGTGAGCTCACTCCCGTGGACTCGATCTCATTTTCTGGTTTTCTGACATGGTATTTATGATTGCTAGTTGACTTACCTTGCTCAATGCCCGGGCTCCACGTGCACTGGTGTCGATGCTACCACCATCAAATGGGTATGAAACCGTATTTCTGGCTATGTTTAGGATATTTCCTGACATCTCTAACAGTTCAAGATCGATGAAGTAGGCCTCATTTCCGGAACTGTTGCCGATGGCTATTGGGGTGATGGGGAAATGATCGACCAGAACTCGTCCTGGACGACCACGATTCCAACCACCGTGCCCAGCGGTAACTACTTGATTCGCTTCGAGACTATTGCTCTTCATTCCCTCCCTGCGGTACACGAGCTCCTCGTTCACTCTAATAGTCGCTGATGTCGCCTTAGCAAATGTACCCGGAATGCGCTCAAATCGAGATCACTGGCGGCGGGTCGTTGGAACCAACGGAGGTCGAGCTAGTCACATTCCCTGGGGGTTACGGCGCCGATGATCCTGGCTGTACGTCGGCTCTTTCATATCGACTGGTCATCTATTGACACGCGACTGCCTAGTGACCGTCGACGTATACGGCAACGCTGCTCTGACCCAGACAACATACATAATTCCCGGGCCTCCTCTGTACGGCACGTCTGGCTCTGGCAGCTCTAGCTCCAGCAGCTCTGGGTCTGGCACTTCCGCATCGGTGCCTTCCGTACGTTTTAGCAACCTCGGAGTTTTACATGATGCATGCTCATCCACGTCTTGTCTACATGATAGACAACAAAAGCGCCTTCGTCCACTTCCGCGAGTTCCTCAGCAGCATCGACATCTACCGCGGTGGCTGGTACCGTCGCTCAATACGGTCAATGCGGTGGGATCAATTACACGGGCGCAACCTCCTGGTAAGGATTCTCGCGTGATGTTAATGGGACACATGTCGCTTACATCTTTCGCTTGTAGTATTTCTCCTTATACGTGCACCGTATTGAACGGTGAGCGCGTCCTTTTTGTGCACTACGCGCGTCGCACGATTCATCTTACTCATGCACATGGGTTTACAGATTATTATTCACAATGCTTGTAAACAAGATGCATTCTTCTGAATCCAAAAGCATGGGAATGTGAATTTGATCACCGTTGGCTGTTCTTTTGGGCTTATAGGTGCAGGTCTCTTTCGATAATGGAAAAACTGAGTCTCAGAAGGAAAAATAAATATTTTTGTTCAGTTATGGTTGATATGTGCTGCGTCTGTGATTGAACATCTACTTGGATTCGGGCCGAGGTGGTGTTAATGGGTGGACAGTATGCATAGCCTTGAATGACACGTTTATGTATGGTCCTAGGCCTCAAGGCTAAGCCTGGCCTCATGGCGACCACAGTATGACGTGTGCCAGGTCAAGAAGGCGCAACGATCGTCAGGAGATACTGGAGCCGTATTACCGTACGGACGCTGACAATTACTCGAATCTTCCATGGGCTGCTGGAAGAGCCTGCGACAAGTAATGATTCGCGAGCATCATAAGGAGCTAGGTATCTTGAAACAGGACAGAACGGGCTTCTTGGAGAGGGACTTTGGAGACATATTTTTGTGCGCGTAAAGCAGATGCTTTAGCCATGAGCTCACTTGATGAGATCCTGAACAAACGTGTAGGAAACGAGGCGGATCCCCCGCCACCCACATCTCGTCGAATATTCAGAATATCGTCCACCACTGTGCAGTCTCAGTCAGACAAATAAAAAGTTGAATATCACGCACATTAATTCCAGTGTACTGAAACACAACGTAAGAAATTTTGACGTGAATATTTGCTTTTGAGTGGAAGTGCTGCACAGTGTGCAATACTTTCAAGTTACTTACAAGAAGGCAGCAGACTCGACGCGACTGCGGGAGGAACAGATCATAGGGATGTCCGGGGTCTCTACTTCTAATTGAGCATAGCGCTCTTTAGCTCAGCTGGCTCTCTTCCTTCACCTTGTACAACCAATTCACTGACCCCCCTCATAATTGTAGAACAAAGAGCTATGGCCGCTTGAGCTGCTGAGGTCCATTGGGCCCTCCCCTCTCAAGCATTGTATCCACCAGCACGTAGGATACACCATCCAGCTCGTTCCATTTCGCACTCACCGGGCATCCGGCCTCGAAGCATGGACTCTACTCAGGAATTGCAACGACTCGAAATTACTGCTCTCAAGTCTATCTACGCCGAAGACTTCATCGAATGTCCTCCACCCAAAGCCTGGAAGGTGCGTCGCCATACACATATCGCTTTGAATAGTAATCAAATAGTATCCTTTCCATCCTGTGTGTTCAGGCTGCCGCCAGGCTTCCCGAATTCATCATCAGGGTACCACATCCGGACCCCGAGCATGCCAACAAAATTTATTTCAATNTGCACACTATGTCAGCGTCTTGNGTTCGTACTCCGTACGCGTGACTCACGCCTGTTCGATGAGCAGACTTCCCAAGACTTATCCTACCAATGCATACCCCACGTTCACCATCCAGCAGCCTATAAAAGGCTTGTCAAGCGAGCAGGTGTCGAAACTATCCAATGCTATACACACAGAGGCAAGGGAGGCTAAAGGGACGGAAATGGTTTTTCAGGTCTGNGAGGNTGAGATATCATAAGGTNCAGTGCTCATCGATTGCCTCCCATAGATTGTCACATTTGCACAAGACTGGATAGCTAGCAACGTGGTACCGCCCGTTGAAATTACTGGGTCCCTCGCCACTGAAATGATCAAACGTGCATCAGACCAAGAACGAGTGCGTCTGGATCTTGGCTATTCTTTGGTAATTACTGACTCGCCTTTCAGGCGANGCGNGAACGCGAAGAGGCAGAGGCTGAAGAAGAGAATGAAAGAGCAAGGCAGCTTGCTGAGGAATTCGAAGAGCAGATGCGCGTGGACGCTGAGCGNCAACAAATGGAGCGNCAGAAGTTCAAAGCACGCAACCGGGCGCAGTCCGATGCTACAGAAGTTCCTTCAACCTCTGATGATATATTGACCCAATCTTTTGATCGCGACATTGAGGTCGGCGGCCTTCGTTTCAACACCGTCAAAATGTTTCATCCGCGGAAAGGTTCGTGGATGACCAGTTANGGTCCAAAAGATCAATATAATCTAACTCATTTTGCCAGAGTGTTTGGGAACTATCTATCTTGCTGATCCTGTCTGCGATGACATCCACGCAACTCTACCGCTCGAGGTTCACGTGGTGACGTTCGACTCTCACTACTACACGACAAGCCAGGGTGAACTTTNTTCTTGTGCTATGCCATCAGCAGCAACTCATAGTTACTGAGGTTAGGTCGGAAGAAGCTTAAACAACTCGAATCGGAGATCCAGCGTCTGATCACAGTTCGCCATATCAACCTATTGAGTATCTACTCGGTCAAATTGACTACACCGCAATCGAGTGGGTCCCCTCGACTGGCAATTTTGATGGAGCAGCGTCCGCCTCTCACTTTACGGGACGTCTTGGAGGATTGTGAGGCCCTGCGCGAAGAGCGTGCTTCTGTCTGTATAGTACATTGCTGACAATCAAATGTATTGCTAACATAACGGTACATTATAATTTATAGGACTATCTCACCCAAATTCTCTCTGCTCTCAACGCTCTGCACNCCGCCGATCTTGTCCATCGAGGCAAGCATTCTATATGATGACACAACTTTAGAAAGTATTNACACAACGTTACAGGGCTCTCCGTTCACTTCATTGGCCTCGCAAATCGAGATCAGCCTGGGCAGTCGAAATTGGTCAAGGTCGGCAAGGTGGGGTATTACGTTCGCCTGTTCGACCTGCACAGATCAAATTCGTTCGGGCCCGACATCTCAACGGTTATTAACGAGCTTCGTCTACCCGCGAACTGGTGNGGCATACTNTTGATATACATTGCCATTCTGTTAACGCCANGTAATCTTCAGGCTCGGAAAGGATGCGATGGACTCGACTTTGATATATACACGCAGTCGAGACATACATTGCGTCGGTATCATATTCCTGCAGATGCTNCTCGGACTNGATGTCGTGGATCGCTTTGCTGATGTCCATGCTGCCCTTCGATACTGTATATTCTCTCACTGCCTTTCCCAGTGTATTATTGATCTCATAATTCGTGGCAGCTTCGGTCTCTCCAGCTATGCAACATCACGCTTTGAATATGCTCTCTCCGAAGAAGAGCAACCACGTGTCGTGTCTCAGCATCCTTGCNGAACTCTCTGAGACTTCCTTCCACGGCAAGCGACGCTCTGCTNCTATTCCTATCACAGGTATGTCGTCTCCACCACGGAACGCATCCGACCAGTCTGAAAAAGNTATTCAAGACCCGAGGACTCCTGTACCCCACAATCACTATAGCAGCTCTCCNGANACTGACTATTTCATGGCTCCTATTCCGAGAACGAAGCCAGTTAGNCGGTGGAAGGAAGACTGGGAAGAACTTGAGCTCTTGGNAAGTAATATCCGACGCTCATGATCTTNTATTGNTNAATCTTCCGCAGGGTCGAGGAGCCTTTGGATCCGTGGTCAAAGCCCGGAATAAGATTGATGGGCGTATATATGCTGGTCCGTATATCTTNTTTTGGAAGTATGAAAAATCAAATTTTGATAGAAATTTGCNTCACAACAGTGAAAAAGGTCAAGCTGCGTGCGACAAAAGAGAATAAGATCTTCCGGGAGGTCAATGCATTAAGTCGCCTGTCCCATCGCTTCATCGTNCGATATTACACAACCTGGTTCGAGATCTCGGAGCCNGAGTCNGCNGCCGTCTCTGATAATGACTCNGACTCGGAAGCAGGCTCTGGCAGTGGTAGCACAGCCGANGGGATGACCTCCGTCCCTAGTAACAAGCGCAAGCGTGACGGATCGACGAATCCNTTCACNATCGACNTGGATGACTTGGACGGAAGCCAGTCGCAGTCTTCATTTCCGAGTATTCATTTNACAGGTTCGGGATCTGGCCCGACGGAGGATAGNGACGGAGATAGCGACGAGCAGCAACCTTTTTGGGAATGGGTTCCAGAGAGGNCGGACAGACAATNTGAATGCTGCTGTTATTGACATCCTTCCGAGAACGNCGCCACCGCCCGGTTCACGCATACTTTACATCCAGATGGTAAGAGCTTGTCATGTCAATTACAACACACATGCAATGAACAATATCTNNAGGAATTCGTAGAGCGCCAGACGCTGAAGGAGGTNGGCAAGCTCATACTAATACATTTTGATGACTGTTGACGTTCNCTATCAGCGGATTGCTGAAGGNCTGTCNGAAGATGAAGCCTGGCGNTTGTTCCAGCAGATCGTTGACGCACTCGTACATATGTCTGGCCTTGGCATCGTACGTTATCGTNGACNNACTTGTAATTTCATCTNCAACTCACTTGNCATATAGCTACACCGTGACATNAAGTTAACCAATATCTTCATCGGTCAGTCTTATTATCGGCTTCTTGCTTTGGTGCTTTGGTTGATTGANAACGGTTAGATGGAAAGGGTGACTGCAAAGGCAAGCTATGGTTCTAATATCGAATATGTTTGGCTTGGTTTGACATNAAAGCAGTTGGCGATTTTGGTCTCGCCACGTCCAGNCTAGCTGCTGTGGATCCATCAGATGTTTCCCGCTCTGCAGCTGTCGTCGAATCAGACATGACGCTAGGTTCGCACANGTCGAGAGTCCTCTTTATCCTNNCTTTGATGTGTTTTCTTTTCCTTCAGAGGTTGGGACAAAGCTCTATATTGCACCAGAAGTTCAGTCTCATAAGAAGGGCCCNCGGGACCATACGAAAGCNGATATTTACAGCTTGGGTGTAAGTTGGATCTCTAACGTAATTGACGATTGCATATTGACGCTAAGGTATCTTCAGATCGTGTTTTTTGAAATGAATTACTTCTTCTCNACAGGTGCAGAGCGAATTGCCGTGATTGAAGATCTGCGCAAGCCCGAAATATTCTTTCCNGNACACTGGGATGCTCATCGGACACGGCAGAGGCAAAGTGAGCGTAACCAACATGTTCACGCCTACAAAACTCACGNTTTCCAAAGTTATCTCNTGGTTNCTTCGTCATGATCCTGCGAAGAGACCAACGGCTCTGGAACTCTCCCAGAGCAACTTATTGCCGCCAAGGCTNGAGGACGAATACTTCAAAGGCGCGCTGAGGATGATGAGTGGGTCACTTGCTCACGCACTGATAGTCTACAGACACTCACTCGTTTGGTCTANAGCTAAACCGGATTCCCCTCATCACCAAGCCGTCCTCGCCGCTCTATTCAATCAGCCTGCTCGGGGGACTCGAGGTCACCTGTACGANATGGAGTTGGAATTTCCGTTCCATGAACATACTTCTCTCAATGGCATCGTGCACGAGACGTTGGCTGCAATCTTCCGTCTTCACGGCGCAGTAGATATGGAGCCGCCACTTTTGCTACCCGTCACTGATCTTGCGGACGAGAAGAGCCGAGCATTGCTTCTAGACAGACACGGAGACGTCGTATCATTGCCACACAATGCACTNGTGCCTTTTGCGCGCCTTGCGGCTCGGAGCAATACGAGGAGGATCAAACGTTTTCATATTGGTGACGTCTATAGTCCAAGGTCAATTTATCTATCCTCAACCGTGATTCTATACTAATGCCCGCTTTNAGTTTGGTTGCTGGTCATCCCGAAGTTTCTAAGGCCGCTGTTTTTGATATCATCACGACGGATATCACGGATGGCCCCAGTGCTTCCATAGCNGAAGCCNTCATCATTGTCAACGAGATCCTTAACTCTTTCCCAGATCTTGCCCAGAACTACGAGATCCACATGTCGCATTCGAAGAGTAGGTGAACTTAATCGTTACCTCATGATCNCCGACATTGATCGTTGTTCAGTCATCGACTCGATCTTGAATCGGATNGCGGAGGATCTGCGTCCGTTTGTTGTGGATACCGTCNCACAGACCAAATCTTCTTGGGCACAAAGGCGNTCAATGCTGCTGAAGAAGGGCTTGTTGAGGAGCACAGTCGACGAGCTCGAGNTCCTNACNGACTTAGGTCAGTGCAGTCATTCCCTCTGATATAANNGTTCTATTGACCACACGATACCATGAAGACGATGACGTGGATTTTCTCCTTGGTAGACTAGAGAAAGTTTCACCGCACATCGGGGCTATGTTCTCGCCGGAAATCAGCGAATTGAAGAAGGCGATACAGTATGCGAGCATGGCTGGCATGACTCGCCCGATCTATTTTCACCCGCTGATGCTCGGCGACCACAACGCTTACTTNAAGGACGGCGTCTGCTTCCAAGTTGTCAAGCGCGGAAAGCCGCACGATGTGCTCGCAATCGGTGGCAGGTAAGAAGGAGCCATTTACATGCCAGAATAGATCTCAAGTCTCCGAAGATATGACAGTTTAATCTCTCAGTTCTCTCCCCCCAAACCGAAAGGGGACGGCATTTGCGCAGTGGGCTTGCAAATCGCTCTAGAGAAGATCTTAATTGCCCTCGCATCCTTCCAGGCGGTCTCGGTTAAGACGCTCCTCAAGGAACAGCGTTCTTTTGGGTTTTGGAGTCCGAGGCGATGTGACGTTTACGTCGTGTCGAATCAGCCGGGATACNTGAACGAGCGGTTNGAAGTGGCAGCACTGTTGTGGCGGCACGGGATCAGTGCNGATGTGATGTACGAATCCGGCCTTGCTGGGAATGAGCATGAGAACCACTACGAGCTCTGTCACAGAGAGGGTATACTGTAAGTGATCTTCTGTCCTTACTAGAATATAGTCTGACCGTGTCCNATAGCTTCACGGTTCTACCACGCCCACGGGGCCTCCGGCGTGATCAACCGGCTTTCAAAGTCAAGAGTATCCTGAAGGGAACCGAGTTCGANGGTATGTCAAAAGATTTCAATGTCAGCCTTTGGGACGGCGTCGTCTGACGGCCTTGGCTGCCACTAGTATCCAGGCAGGAACTGGTCGTTTTGGTTGCAACAACAAATTGCGGAGCAGAAACGCATCGATGCGTCCACNTCTGGTGCTCCCATCTTGTCTGAAACCTCGCAGGGTCCAATCCATTCTAAAGATTTGGGGANCACCCCTGANGTGCATCTGGTACTCCCTGGGGACCAGAAGAAGCTCAGGAAACAGACCAAGCAGATGTTCATGGACAGAGGTGAGTGCGGTTTAAGATAAGGTCAGGCTGGCTGAAATGCTGACAACTCACGNCATAGCTTTTGAAATGGGCGTGCAGATCAAGAATACCGTCGAATCTGGCATCCCAATCCTTGCCATCGACGTCCCAAATTCCGTCTTCGAGAGCCTATCCAAGTCATCCAACTGGGTGACCGACGACGACGCGTGGAAGACAATTGCTGCTACATTCCCCATGCAGAATTCTGGTTATGCATATCAGGTTCGGGAGGCCGTTGCCCCGCAAGCGGGCGGATGGCCATCGTTTTATCCTTTTGTTTGCGGTTCGGGACGAGCGCGTTCACCTACTAACNCTGTCATGATNANTATGATCTCCATGCTACTGTCACACATATATCTCATGTATCATCTAACAATCTCACCTTACTTATACCTGTGCTACATACAACACGTCTCCTGTATCTATTCATCGTCNTGCATCCGCCGTTGCATACCTAGCNAGTTGTNTCTCTGTCAACAAATATGGGTTCATTTACAATGTNANTNGGTCCTTGGTAGGAAAGTGCGTACCGGAATTCAAGTCNTCNTTNAATANTTTGACCACTATTATGAGGGCACCGCCNTCATTCTTGGTTATCTTATTTTNGCCGCGCTTGNNCCCTGGGCTCTGCTTGCAACCNGGGGACGCGATGANTCTGCCGCTGCACTACTGGCTTATGTCGTCAGGGGATCCTTTTTTCTTTTCTTTTGCTNCNTNCCTTTGANGTTCGCCTTTTTGGCTTGNGNNAGNGGTAGCAAATGANTNGAAAATANNTCTTTTNTTTTTATTTGANTCTAAANTCAATNTNTGAGCTGCNNTGNNNNTGNNGTTATAGATNAATCAGGAATTATNATGATAGTATGNTTCNNTGNTANTTGATNNTATNTAAATGTNNGACTGCAATGGGCATNCCCTGCTCCTCGGTGTATNCNCCATTTGNCTGATGTATCTTTGTCGAAGGTGAAATGATTTGCGAGAGGTTCCAAATGATATCCTGTGATGCTCGAGTGAAGTGAAAGTTCTTCAGAAGGACGACCAGCATGATCTCTANAAATACAGTCAGTCAGGCNTTNAGCACGANGGAGAATNAGATGGTTTACTCACTCATCTCCAGCTGCGCAAATTTGTATCCACTGCANGNGACAGATCAATATGTTTACTCATGAAATCAATCAGGAAGACGGGTGCTTACATGCATGACCGTCCACCGCCGAAAAAGGTCATCCTTCACAAAGCGGACGGAGCTCATCAGTTTTTTGAAACGAGGAGGCAAAACGAGTGGAGATCACGTCCANACTCACATCCCCGAGTAGATCCCAGGAAGGCGCAGTGACTCGTGTGCCCCTGACTTTGGAGCCTGCTCCGAGAACCAGCGCTCCGGGCGCCATTCTCGTGCGTCTGGCCCCCAGATGGACGTGGCGCGATTAGGTGCGGCGATGCTGACGAAAAGGGTCGTCCCTTTGGGGATGGTCAGCGCGGTAATNGGTTGGCCTTGCGCGGAGTTCGATGGCTTTATTGGCGTGGAGAGTGGGACAGTGCGTGTCTGAGTTGCCCTATGAAAAGAAAGTGGTCAGATGCTTTTGCATGACGGCGTTCGGAGAATCGGATAGGAGACACTTACGTGCGGCGCACAAATGGGACAGGGGGGTACCTGTAACAAGGGTGTAATGAATGAGTATGCCAGGTTGTACGGAATCCACCAACGCTGTGAGGCGCTTAAATGTGCCGGTGTATAGACTTACAANCGGAGGGTCTCTTTGATGACCGCGTCTAACCAAGGCAAAGACGAGACTTGGTCGTATCCGAGCTCACCGTCTCTGATGCAAGCATTATCAGTCTGCATATGCAGAGCTTGCTGAATTTCGCATCGAACTTTGTCCTGCACGGACGTGTGAGTCGCGAGCATGTAGATGATGCGAGAGAGAGCTGAAGAGGTCGTGTCTTGAGCACCAAACACAAGGACACTATTGGAAAATACTTGTTAATGAGAGGNAAAGGAACANTTAAAGATAGAAAGGCGCACGTCATCTGCCCTATTAGCTCCTCTTCGCTAAGCTCTTCTCCGGTGGCCGAACGACCATTATTTCGTACTNTGAAGACATGTGATAAGTGACGGTATNNNGTCGGAGGACGTGCACGNACGCAGAATGCTTATGATATCATTCTGCCCGTCGCCTTGCCCTTNCGCATTTCCCAAGCTCGCCAGGTNCTCCTTCTGGCGCAAAATGCCCTTNGCGGTATCGTACATCACATCCGACATTGTCTTGATTTTTTGGATGACGGGGAAAGGCGCCAACTCCACCAACTTCCGACGGAGCGCCGGCGAACCGATGCGNGAAATAAAAGGGGCAAATTGGCGGATTAGNGACACGCGGAACAGGGTAGGGCTGCGCAAGGGAAGGCGGACTGTCAGTGAAACATGTTGGAGTATATTTTNAGTCACACACATCAGCTCGCGAACNGCCTTGGTGTAAGGGTTGTTGGTNGGNGAGTCTAATGGGTCGAACGAGTATCCAAGAATGGCTTGCCCAACAGATTCTAGAGCGACCCGTGACATCCATTTCGACACGTCCATTGTCACCGAATCGTCTTCAGCGCTCTGATGCGCCTCCATNTCCTTCGTCATGGCATCAGACAACTGTATTCAGCCTGGTCAAAACTGGATCGAATAGAATGGAAAATGCTCTTTACAAACCCTGTGAGCCACATCATAGAGCTTAGGTACCAACTTCCGCAGGTGTGGGACGGCGAACACCGGGATGACGACCTTCCGCTGACGTTTGTGATGATCGCCTGTACGCAAAGAGCTGAGACACGGAAATTGAATGAAGGACAGATAGAGTTAAAAATGTACCAATGGTGGCGACGAGACCCTCCCCAAAGATGACCTTATTTGTTCTAGACACGGCGCCATTGTTTACTTAGGAGTGTCAAAAGTATGGCGGAACGTACTCGATAAAAGTCGATGTTTCCTCAAATGCATCTTGGTCTTTCACAACGATGCTCTGCAGAGCNTTTGGGTCGGATATATACAGCTGCTCATCCTGCGGGAAATGGNACNNTCAGGTCCCTTCAAGTGACAAAGCTGCAAGTCAATAACCACTCACTCCGAAAAAGCCATGAACCTTGACNACGTCTCCGTAAAGCCTCGTCAATTCATGATGGAACGGCAGTCCCTTGGCATTGAAGAGCTGACCCAAGTTTCCTGACGAGAACAAGATGGGCCGCGATCATATTAGTTGCTGTNTGCGCACGTACCTGTGATCCATGATTTGTACGGAGGCCCAGGGATACCGTCAAGCGGAGATTTCCTGAGGGCATTCAGCAGGGTGCGCACAGAAATATAGATAAACAATGAGCAAAGGATAAAGCGCGGCAAGAAGTGACAGAGGTCAATTGCCATCTGATCAATAAANGAAGNCATCGTTATCCTCCTCACCTCGGACGGCCTAGTTTAAATACTGGTCAAGATATCATATGGCTCTAGTTTTATCATAGGCATGCTGGGCAGGGTCGCGATNGCTGCTCGGGCTATATCGTCAATAAGTAAGTTGATAGGGACAAGTAAAACAGGCCGATCCCGTGNTGAGGGATATGCTATGCAAAANGCTTCACTGTTTCAGTGTCTAATCCGCCCGTGATATTACACACATACGGGTGTGAACAAGATCCTGATTTCCAAAAGGTCTTCCAGCTTCTAGTTGACTCACTTGTTTGCGTAGAAATTAGCTCGAGGTTACAGACGCTAGGTCTCTCATGAAGCGTGCATATAATGGCCTGTATTGGCTCAAAAGATAGATTGCGGGAAATTGATTTCACGAATAGGAGCTCTGTGCTCACCGGAGGATCTGAGCTGCAATCGCCTNTGAAGAATGAATGAGTCCGCGNCCGCCGCGTCGCTGCCAGTCACCGTACGGCATCGAACGGAAGCAAAACGTTTGGCAAACACGTCTTGATGCAGATTCGGCAAGGGCTTCAAAGAAANTAGGCTTGANATNTCAATTCCATGTTTATCGGTANNGCTACCGTTGTCTCTACGGGAGATNGTANATACTACGTGGTCGTANACGNGTCGGTGAACGTGNNNNTGAACNGNNACNNTGGTGCCGGGNACTTTCGGCAGCTTTCGGCGAAGCGACGGAGTCTATGTCACGGAAACGGTCACGCATGGTTGTAGCTTCGGAAGCTTACCAGGTTCAGCTTACGACTACCGTAAATTACTAGAGTCTGGTTGTAGTTGTAGNATCAGCACAANGCAAACTTGGCNGCGGCAGCGGCAAGCCTTGGCTGCATCTTGGCCATGGACTACATCCNAGCTTGANTTTGTTCCCTCTCTGTTTCTCTTTTGANCATNGTCTCTAATCACNTNGTCGNNTGGCATGGTGCCGCTGTTGACCGCCGGAATCANTTATCTCGTCGTCTCTGCAGCAGCAACCCCAATACAACACGCCAAGAGAACTGCGAAGGGAATTCATATCCCCCTTCACAGGNGCCAGGCGAAAGGTGTGCAGAAAAGGTTGCAGANNNCGANTGCGACCGGTCTGGGGGATGTGTTAGATGTGTAGGTTTTGTTTTTCTCTGTCTCAAAAGNTGNGTCGAACCTCGGAATNCGACAGAACGTATAATGTCCTCATNCAAGTCGGTTCNACGGAGACACCTGTCGTTTTGGGTGCGTACACATNNNGCCTTCTTACATCCNTCCTTANGACTTTGGGCANCAGATACTGGCTCTTCGGATCTTTGGGTGCTCTCCGATGCGTGCTCNGCTAACTGTTCNTCNGCCAACGTCCCCATCTATCCCACCGCCACTTTTCAGGATACTGGTCTNGACGTTCATCTGCTCTACGGCGACTCTCAGACGGGCACGCATGCGGACGGCCCTATTGGTAAGGATACGGCTGGCGTGGCAGGACTCACGCTTGAAAACCAATACTTTGCCGCGATATCNGATACNAATACGAGCGTATTGCAGACCGGNTCTGCAGGNATTTTTGGTCTCGGGTTCCCCGTNAACAGGTGAGCGAANTTTGACACACCTTTCCGGACCGTGGTACGTGCCCTCGCGGCAGTCAACTTGCCCTTGGCGCTAGTCAANAAGTTTATTGTCCAAGACACCCAGTGTCCGGCCAAGNGAGTGCTTTGACGTTTCATAACCAGCTTAGGGNCTNGTTATGGAATTGAGCGGTTCTATTTTGAATCGTGCGTCTGNNGTGTAATCCATGGGGNTGATATNGAATCCGATGCNAGTCGTNCCGAAACATGATGGTTTCTGCGTTCCGTTTCCTGGCGCTCAGAGCCTGCATTTGCCGAGTGGCCCGGAACGGAACAACGTTCTGCAAACCNGGTTTTACTTCTAGTTGCTGCCCGTGATTCACATGACTGGTCCATCATAAGACTTTACCNTCGATTGGCTTTGTCCATGNNNNCANTNGNNNCAGTCNNTATNGNNNNGTNTTGGCNANNNTNTNGNGNGTCCNTANCNNGNGNNNTNNNCTCNANNNANNATNCNNNNG
>SGPL01000481.1:0-25111 GCA_004802705.1 Bondarzewia mesenterica
GTAGAAAAGAATTCGGTCACCTGACTGACGCGTCTGCGTCATGTAGTTCTGATCTTTGAAACTGGCGGTCAAAAATCATGTCTGCCGTTCAACAAGTGTGATGTAGCAACGTTTTCGAATAGCTCGCTTTTATATCGATCTCCTCTTTACCGCCCCAGCCGACCAGCGCAACAAGGGCAGCTCCAGCGTAACACATTCCGACATATAAGATGAGTCGATGAAATCGGCCTCCTTCCAAGGTAAACCCGCTGTCCCCCGCCTTAGGATATGTTGCATCTGTGGATATATTCGCTAAAGATGTTGCTATAAGCGTGCACAGCACGTTTCCGAGCCCCCGAGTGAGCATGAGGAAGCCATAGAGTGTGATTGAGAGAGAATGGTCGTCCTCTGCATGAATTAAAGCGCAGATTCAGCCGTTTCAGCACAGCGGGTTGTTGTTGAGAGATCAAACACACACCTGTGATCCTCCGAACAAAACCTGTATACAGTGTACTCCACCCGCCTGCGAAAAGCCCATACGTCGCGCCAAAGGCCATCAATCCAGGAACGTTGCCAACCGCACCCCACAAAACTAGGGTACTTATGCAAGACAACGTAGAAGTGACGGCGGCAAGCAACCAAGGGGAGAAATGATCCGAAAGAGTCCCTACGACGAGCGGGCCAAGGGCTGCGAAGCCTGTGTGAAGTCAAGTTTGACTCTCGTACCAATCCGGAAGATTGGCGTGCCACTGACCATTGAGAAGCGACAAGGCGAGGGATGCTGTAGAAGTGCTGACATTTAAGGCAGATGTATATACTAAGAATCAAGAATCAGCCGCACATTAGAATTTCGAGATTTCGCCATATATGCCGAAAGGTCTGGCACCGACCTGGAAGCCAAATAATAGGGACGAAATAACCAAAGCCTTGGATTGTGTTTGCAATGACCAAAATCCACCACAGCCGGCTTGACAGCCAGAAACGGAAGCCACCTGCTCTCCGGCGGGGACCATGAACTCTTTTCTCAGGCAAACGAGGTTTGATGAAGAACAATGCCGGGAAAACGGCTACAAGGATCGCAATTGCAAGGATTCGCAACGTTATGAATGGGCCATGCGTGCGTATCAGTAAAGGAAGGAAAAACGGGAGTATGAGGCCTCCGGCAGCGGAACCTGCACGTTGTTGAGTGATAAGTCGAGGGGAGGGAGAGAAACACAAACCTGAGAAAAGAATGCCGTTCGCAAGGCCACGGCGCCTCACGAACCATTCAGACATATACGATATGCACGGTGAATACAGTAACGCTGTGATCCACGGTTACCAAACCATGTGCATGTAAGCGTCGAACAGAAGCATACCTCCCCCCAATGCGAACAAAACACCTTGCAACAAAACCAGTAATTGGAGCTGAATGCATTCGACTGAGCGCGTCACGTATTGAAGATGAAGATGATCATGCTGTGTTCACCTTCACTGTGTAACTTGCAGCGAGAAGACTGATCCAACACAGACAAAACCCGACCCACATGCACAACCTCCGATGCTGAGGGTATCTAGATATGTAGGGATATAGAAATGGTCCTACAGATTGAACAATAAATGTCAGTCGGGTCGCATGCAGTGGCGAGAATGGGCCAGCAGATCTACCTGTGAGATACAAAACACCTGTTGATAACGTCCCGATTAAAGGTAGTAGCACGGAGGAATTAGGCTGGGAGACTAAAGCCGGCTCATCCAAGTAGGCAGTGAGGAAGATACCAAAACCAAGTGGAAAGCTCCAGACGTGGCCCTCAATGATCACAGCCGCAATGAGCTAGTGGGTCAGCAACCAGGTCAAATAAGGGATCACGAAAATTAGTGCGAAGGGGTCGTACAAATGACCACGCTCCAAATCCTGTGTCGACGGGAGCTAACTCAGTTTCGTTTCTAGACCCAGCACGCTCAACCGATAGCGCCTCGTCATGCATAGAGTTTTCCACTTCCTCATCGATGCGAGCTACAGACACGCGGGGAGATGAGCGTACGGATGTGCGCGATGTGAGGTGTTGAAAATCCTCCTGCTCAAACGGGAGCTCCGCGAGCTCGACAGCCTCGATTGCAGACGGTTTGTCGCAGACCTTTGCCAAGTTTGAGGAGGGAGCGTGCGAAGACATGATGTGGATCAGTTTCCTCAAGGCTCGAGCAGTATTCTGCTAGCCTTTATATCAAGTAGCGGGATGGAAGGACAGCCGATTCTGAAAGTCCGGCTTTTTCCTACGAAGCAAACGCAGAGAAAGCAGAACATGGGGGTCGAAATACGTCCAGAGTGACTCATTGCTAAGGGTTTCGGTCCGATCCGCGTTCGGGGAAAGCAGAAACAAGAAGATGGAACGGGTGTTCTTCATATAGGCTTGATCGACCAGTGTCGACCATGCCGGCGGCCAGAGATAACGGATGACCTGCAGGGGCTCGGTCTGGCTCGGCACGTAGGACGATGGCCTGATCAACTGAGAGCGAAGATTAAACCACCAATCAACACCTCTTCGATTCCGCTATAAGGACTGGTGCTCAGCGATATGTGCCGTTGTTTATGATACAGCAGTTAAAAATAAGCAAACCCGATCTTACTCAACTTCAAATGGCACAGATGCGATCTACTTACATAAAATGAAACAGGGCGATAGCGAGATTAAACTGTATTTTGAGCTGATGGGCAATGAAAGTTTCACGAGGAGCGTGCCCTTGACGTGATCCTTTCGCCGCCCCATCCGAGGAGTGCAATCACGGCGGCAGCAGCGTAGCACGTTCCGACATACACGATCAACTTCTCAAACCTTCCTCCTTCGATGTTAAACCCCGTTTTTCTGCTGCCGGAATTCGTGATGGTGGAAGAGAGGTTAGCGAGACTCGTCGAGATCGGCGTGGACAACACGTTTCCGAGCCCACGGGTGAGCATGAGGAAACCATACAGTGACATCGAGAGCGAAGGGTCGTCTTCTGTGATTTAAGATGTCACGCACAAGTTCAGCTCCCGCATCATCCGGACAACCTGAAAACTCACTTGAAATCCTATGGACAAAGCCTGACCACAGGGTGCTCCATCCGCCCGCAACAAGACCGTATGTCGCGCCAAATAGCATCAACCCCGCAACGTTCCCGACGGCGCCCCAGAATACGAAGGTGCATATGGAAGATAGTACCGCCGTCACGACGGCGATGAGCCAAGGAGTGAAATGGTCGGACAAAGCTCCAACAACCAAGGGACCAAGCGCAGAAGACCCTAATCCGAGTATGAGTACGCGGCATTGGTAAGTTGGAAATGAAAAAAAGGGGTTTACCGTTCAGAAGCGCCAATGCGAGAGAGGAGGATGCAGTAGTCAGATGAAGGGCAGATGCGAATGCTATAAAATTCATCGGCAAATGCTTAGTTGTCTTCACAGAGGTAGCGCGTGAAATCGACGCACTAGGGACCCATAGCATGGGTACGAAGAACGCGAATCCTTGTACGGTGTTGGCAACAACCAAGATCCACCATGACCAGCTTCTAAGCCACACGGCTGAAGGCTCCGTCCTCCGACCAGGCCCTCGGACTCGATTTTCGGGCAAGCGAGGCTTGATGAGCACAAGACATAAAAGAAGAAGCAGGAGGATGCCGACAGACAGGATTCTCAGAGTCTTGTACGGGCCATATGATTTGAGCAGTGGGGGGAGCAGGAACGGCAGCACTAATCCTCCCATAGCGGAGCCTTGCGACAGCAGTATGAGAGGTTCAGATGTGGACAAATATGATGGGGGCTTGTGTTTACTATACCTGTGAAGAGAATCCCGTTGGCCAGACCACGACGTCGCACGGACCACTCTGACATGAATGATATACAGGGATGAAACAGCAACGCTGCGAATGCAGAACCATCATCAAGACGAGGTGTCCGCATGGGCAGAATCAAGCTGACCTCCTCCGATTCCATGCATCACCCCTTGCAGGATGACCAGTTGATGGACCTGCATAGACGAATGAGTTGAGTGGTTCAAAGGTAAACACGAGGAAGCTGACACACCTTGCGGAGCCTTGCGGGCTTAGCTAGCGCCTAACAGGCTCGAAAAACAGCATAATGTCCCGAACCACATGCAGGGACGCTGATATAAGGATAGACCAGAGGCCCTGCATCGAGCCATAAGTATGAAATTTGGGATTATGAGGGGAATTATTAACCTGAGCAGTACTTGTGCTTCCTGACATGTAGCCAAATATTACTGTGTAGGAGTTTGCGGACTTAAATCTTATTTGGACTGGCTAGTATAGGTACCATTGCTCGATGTCGATTGTAGACTCAATCCTTGCGCAGGATCATAGCCATCAAAGAAGTATCACTGTCTTGTGAAGGATCAACTTGCACAGCATCCATCAAGCAGGAGAAATCCTTCTCTATCAAAAAGCGGATATCCTAGATGTTTTCGACAATGTCAGGGAGCTGCTGGAATATCTCCTCAACCTCCCATGCTCCCGCCCAGTAGCGAATCTGGCATTTGAGGCCTTCTTTCTCGCCCTCTTTTGCGATGCGTTTTTCCAATCCACGATACTGTCGGCAGAGGACCATGTCCTGACTGCAGGTAGAAAAAAAATTGAGCGATCTCCGTTCGATGAGAAAGGAGTCAGTCGGGAGAATTTCACACCTTCGGAGGCGGAGTATAGGGCAGAAGTCGTTCGAGCCGTCACCCACGTAAATTATGCGGTCGAAGTCGGGTTGGCGTCGTGCGATGAAAGCTTCAAGTTCCTCTCCTAAGAGATGCAGATATATTAAAATCGACAATGAGCGGACAACGTGGAAGAATTGGGCACAAAATCTTGCCTTTGCACATATTTGGGCTACAGCCGACTTTACAACTGTGTTGAGGGCCAGTAGGATCAACTCTGCGGCGAAGCTTGAGCAAGCCTGAGGGATCCCATTCAGCAGGATTCGTCACGATCTCGGAGAACAGATCTTGAAGACCCTTGGACTGTAATATACTTAGAAAGAATGTTTGGCTGAAGAGGAGGAAAGCGCACTTGGAGGATGGTGGAGATGAAGACAGAGTTGGCGTTGGAGAGGCAAAGGAAGGTTGTGGTGGGTTTCTGAGCTTCCTTAACCACTGTGACTCCGCGTACCATAGCAGGGTGCTAAGATCTCCGTGTATCACAAAATCTGGACGTGTGCAAATGAAATATTAGATACTCACGAAAGGCATGACTTTGAGTGCACCCTCGATGTCCGTTCTGGTTCCGCCGCGGGAGTGAAGCTCTCGAAGAGACTGTGCGCTTTATGCAGATCAGCAATGATTAAAATTGTGAGAGGAAAGCTATTACACGAGATCTGTCCACTGGATCTCCTGCTTAAGAGTCTTCATCTTGCGGCGGAGGTCAGGAGCCAGAACCTCGAATATCCATCTATCCGAGTCCTGATCAGCGAGAGACCTATACGTTGGTTGACCTGGATTGTTCAAGCATATGTTAATGTCTTTAAAACGCACCAGTCAAAGTCAAAAACGATGAGCTGCCGTTCAATAGCCCTCGCCATGGTAGTGCATTGACAGAAAATCTAATTTCCATATCGGGACTTGTCAGGCGCTTATCTAACACAAGATGGACGCTGGCTGTTGCCGAACCAACGCGCGAATGCCTCCTTCGACACTCTTCTGCTCAGCAAAGGCCTCTTACAAGAAAATACCAGGCTTGCTCCAGCTCACTGATACTCATCTCCAATGGACTCAGGATGGCAAAAGTGCTCCTTCCGTGCGCGTACCTCATGCTGACGCTGCCTGTAAGTTCTGTCGTTCAATTGAGGATGTGAAACCTTTGAATCTATTCGCCAACGTAGCGCTGTTTTCGAGTAAGGAGGGGGCTGCTCAGGTTCGAATGAAGATTGGACTGGTTAAAGACGATGCGGGCCACAACTTCACATTCACCTCACCTGCTCCTGTCGCCCTTGTTGAACGGGAAAACTTTAAGCGCGAGCTTACCGCCATTATTGGGAGAAATCGTAGTGGGCAAGATGCTGGAGTTGCCAAACTACCCAAAACTACCCCTATTCCTGTCTCGAGTGCTCCCACACCACGTCCCCAACATCTTTCACCCTCCCGTGCGTCCACATCCCGTGCCGCGTCCGTCTCGAGCGATGCTCGCACCCCAGGTACTCCTATAAATGACCCTATCAATGACTTCCGTCTGCGTAAGAAGGTGCTCCTGAAGACACCTGAACTTGCTGCTCTCCATCGAGACTTGGTCATTAGCGGCCAGATAACAGAATCTGAGTTCTGGGAAGGGCGAGAAGTAAAGTTCCTCCTGTCTTCTCTGCGTTGTGCATCGTTCTTGATTTGTTTATATTTGTGACCAGAATTTACTTCTAGCCCAAGCGGCTGCGGATTCGCAGAGACGAGGACGACCAGGGCAGCTGGTTGATCCGAGACCTCAG
This sequence comes from Bondarzewia mesenterica, assembly GCA_004802705.1. Taxonomy (NCBI): domain Eukaryota; kingdom Fungi; phylum Basidiomycota; class Agaricomycetes; order Russulales; family Bondarzewiaceae; genus Bondarzewia; species Bondarzewia mesenterica. The sequence continues at coordinate 6,408 of SGPL01000481.1, forward strand.
ACAGTGGAAGGCGGTGAGGTCAAAATTGTCGTTACGCCACAATTGGTGCACGACATATTCGAGGAGTACCCCGTCGTCGCGAAGGCCTACGATGAAAACGTTCCAAATAAAGTACGCATTCATTCTACTCATTCTTCTGTATGGAATCTTTAAAGCATCCCGGTCAGCTGTCCGAGGCAGAATTTTGGACACGATATTTTCAGTCGAAGCTCTTCAATTCACACAGAGCTTCCATCCGCTCAACCGCGGCTCAGCACGTTGTCAAGGATGATCCCATTTTTGACAAATATCTGGAAAAACCAGATGATGGTGCGTGCTTTTGTGGTATGAAAAGCCTATTGAAGTTGAGAGATGTTGTCGTGCAGAACTGGAACCTAGACGTCAAAGAGATGAAGATATAGAAATGTTTTTAGATCTCGGAGCAACCAACGAAGACCATGGAGAGGTGAATTCTTTTGCTTTTGACTACTTCTTGACACTGATCGCTCATCCGGGCTTGCGCTTCAGGCGTGGAATGAGAAAGACGTCACTATGCAGGCGGGCAAGCAGAAGGGCGCGCTACCGCTTATTCGAAAATTCAATGAGCACTCCGAGCGACTGCTCAAATCTGCAATGTGAGGCGAACTCCCTAAATATTGATTATCGAACATCCCCATAATATGTGCAGGTCGGAAGGTCCCGCTGCAAAACGAAGCCGAATAGAGTCCGCAGACCCTGCAGATGTGCGATTTCATGTCTTTAATTGACGTTTTATCTGTGAACTAAAGGGATCCATGCAGCCGTGGAATTACTACCCGCAGATTGATCTCGAAGATTTACATGATCCCCAAGCTTCGGCTGGCATTCTTTTAGATATGAAGGATCGGAAGAAGTATTTCGAGGGACGGGCAGGAGTTGTCGGCGCAGCTGAACAAGCAGCACGACCAGTGAGTATATGCACACCTTTTCCCTAGCATCGGAATATGCATACGCATCAATTCAGGCTGTCGATCTCCGAACTGCTTTACAAGAGGCGAAAAACGATCTACAAGGTTGGTCTACAACCCTAGGACAGGTAAGCACGGCATTATTGATCCCAACGACGAGTACTTCTGACTAATTAACACATCGTGATCTGCATCATAGCTGAAAATCGAGCGAAAGTCAGGGGACGCAGCACTCCTTTCAATGACTCAAAACGTGGCCGCTCGTCTAGACGTCAAAACACGAAAGAGTACTTTAGCGTTCTTTGATTTCTTTTTTAGTTCCATCAGTAACATTCGATTGCACTTGCAGATGACATCCCAGACGACATCTTTCGCCAGATGCGTACCTGCCAGACCGCTGCCAATGAGTTTTTGAGACAGTTCTGGACGTCGATGTATCCGCCTGTGGCTGATCAACCATTCGCGCCCACAAATCCTGCGCAGAAAGCCGCCAAGGCCGCGCGGATGGCAGGATACCTTGCTAAGACTCATGAAAAAGTTGATGCGATCGTTAGGGCGGCACAGTATGCCGGCGTAGATAGGGCGAAAGTCGAGATCGTGAGTTTTCTTACCATGATGTCCTAGTTCCGCGGTGGCCGATCTGTGTCTCGCTTTCTCTCTAGGCTATGAAGCCCATATTGGATGCCGTCGACAAAGCCATGGCATCTTGGAGCACCCGAAAGCCTAAAGCATGAATCCGCTGCTCACAGACTTTCTTCCGTTCTCTTCGACGAGTATCGTGCATCATCAAGGTTTTCTTTTATACTCATTTGCATCTGCATTACTTTTGATCATCTACAACATGTCCCGCACGATGATGAATGACTATATTATGTACCGCTTTGTTCATGTGTGAACACGTTTGGACATTCAGTTTTGTCGTGTTGACGAGAAGTCTTCAACACGAAACTCGCGAGAACCTCAAGTGCATGATTACATTGAACAAGGATATATATGAGGTACAAAAACCGAGAAGGAATAAGAAGCAGCAAGGAATATGAGTGAACATCAGGACCCATATGGACCAGGTTGTTGTTGCAACTGCCGTCCTGACGAAATGGTGCACTCGTACGTAGTGAACATGACCAGCGCATGTAGCGCCACGGCGTAGAGGATGAATGCGTTGCGCGCGCGACGATTCCCCAGGATCGCCCTTGTAAGGACCAGTACGCCACGTTCGAGAGGATTGAGGTTCGAATATGCTCGGGCGGCTTCCTATATTCAAAAAGGACAGCGCATAGCGGAGAGAACATGCATGATTTTGAAATCGTTCATACGACGTCCACATGATGGAAAACAATAGGCTTACCCGACCGCGGAAAGCCTCGAACGGGTTCATGGCCTCTTCGTATCGCACACGGTACTTGCTCATCTCCGCCGCAGACGCCGCGTTAGAAGGCCCAGCCGGAAGGGGGTCAAGGGTGGATGTTGTTGTATTCTCCCGGTAAGATTGCATGTACCTGACCTTCTCGTACAATTTGAGGTTGTCGGTCTGGAGGCTCCGAATCTCGGTACGTAGATCAGAGATAATTTGGAATTGGCGGCGGAGTTCCTGACCCCAGATAAGCACGAAGCAGAAAGAGAAAAAGGGAGGGGAGTGGGGTTAGAAGCATTGGGAGCGCACCTCTTCGAGCTCGGCATTGCGCTGTCGAAAGCGATCACGCTGGCTGGTCACGATTGGCAAAATTGATGTGTCGGCGGACGACGTGAACGGAATGGGCGTCGTTCGCGCGGGAGAATCCTTTACAAGGACGACAGGAATCAGAAAAATCGAGAAGTTCAAGTTCAAACGGGATACTGACATTTGCTCTCGACTTGGCCTTCTTCCCGAGGTCCAGCCCCGCGAGAACATCCTCATCGCTATCAAACTCAGTCTGCGGCACATCGGTGCCGTTCACATGCGTCTTCCCATTCTGGCCTTGGCTCTGCCCGTGCTTGTTCAGCTGCAGAAGATCGGTCTCCAACCGTTCGTTGAGCGCGCGCTGTTTCTCCAGTTCGGACGCCGTGGAAGCGAGCTCGTCACGGATTTGTTGAAGGGAAGCCTCAAGTTCCCCGTGGAGTATCTATTTCCACGAATTGGACAGACGTCGTAAAACTTCCATCAAATGGACGGTCATCGATGGTCAAAGAATAGACGAACCCGGAACTTAGTCAACTCCTCAAGGATCCGCTTGTTCTTCGTCGCAAGTAGAACCTCGAGCGATTTTGCCTGATGGGCGTTCGCCTTAGTAGCATTGGGATCCGGAAGCCGCAAACCGAGTTCGTTATCGGGAGCTGGGCTGTCGTCCGCGTCCAAGTCACCTTCTAGGCCGGCAAACTCGACGTACTATAAATAATCAAAGTTAGCGGAAATGATAGTCTTGTAGATTATGTAGTTTAACGACGTGCCTTCATGATCTCCAATTCACGTTTGATTTCATCGTAATCCGAATACGCCTTTAACGCCTGCCGAAGCTGCTCCATCTCTGCAACCTACGGGAGAATCGTTCACGATATCCAAGTCAATACCAACATCTCATGCCGGAATGGGCGAGAGGCTGTGTACCTTGCTCTGAATCTCCTTAGTACTGTCATCTAAAGCCTTTCTTGCAACAGATTCCACTTCTACAGTTTCCGTTTTTTGAGTGGCAAGCAAGTGTGAAAGACGTTCGGTTTCCGACTCGAGGGAGAATACTTGAGTCTTGAGGTCTTTGACACTACATGATCACCCAGTCAAATGAATAATTAGAGTAGCTCAATGAAAATCATTCATACCGATCTGATGTCTCATTTCCAGAGCGTAGAGACTCAATTTCGACTCTCAAGAGCTCCTGAAATGCGGACGATGATACATAAGCTTTCAACGTATTTTGCTACAAACTGTGAGACTCAACTCACGTTCCGTCGCTCAACAGTCGCCACGCGCGTATTCGCTCGTTCCAGATCGGCCACCACCATGTCCACCTCGGCCAAATTGGTGAGGACATCTTGGTCTATGTCGATTCAATCAGCAACTTGAGGACAGCAAATTTGGGGTAGGAGAAGGGTGCAAAAATGGTTACCTTGGCGTTGGCTTTGGTCGAGGAGTCTCGCTTGGTTGGATTCGTTCGACGTGCGCAGATCTCGGATTTGGTCTTTGACGAGAGAGAGTTGGCGGTGGAGGTCTTGCTCCCTGGTACGGCATGACTCTCGTCAGTTAACTAGTCTTTAGGATAATTCGGCATGAATGTACTGGAGAGTCCACGCACCGCTCCTCGTAGTTTCGAATCTTCTCGTCATAGGCCGCGTTGAGCTCATTCTCCTTCTGGGCGACTTTCTCCTGAATCATGGAATCCATCTGCTCAAGTCAATCAGTTTACGGAGAGCAGAGGAGGTAGCCTGTTCGGCAACCAGGAGATGACTACACGACATGCCTTCTCTTCCAGTTGCTCCAGCCTCGTCTCCGTCTTCTTCTTCGCATTTTCCGTGCTCCCAAAGTCGCTCACCCGCTTCTTCAACTCTGCATTCTCGTTCCGCACACGCTGCAGCTCGGCCTCGAGGTCTCTCGTCTCTGCAATCTTGATCGTTTGGTCCTTTCATGCAGAATACACGTGGTTTATTGAGTAAAAATTCTTGAGGCAAGAGAAAAAGGGCGACGTACGACGGCAGCCTCCAACAAGGGGTATGGATCAGGAGCCTCGGCGAGCACCTTGTAAACACTGAGGAAGGCGTTCTCAGCCGACTTGGAGCGTTTTGTTAAGCCGTCAATCTCGCTCTGGTATGCTGATGAATTTGTGTCATGCAACTATGTGAACGATCATGAGTATGAACGGTCTATCGTGACACACCTTTAAGCAGACCTTTGAACGCGGTGAGTTTCTCCCCGTCTGGGATCTTCTTGAATTCTGAACCATCCATTTCAGCTCGACGCCCCACTTGGATACAGATTCAGACGTACCCTTTGTCCTATCAGCCAGAGCCTTTCTCCCAACGACGCTCTCCTTCTGGTTCTCCACCACCTCGATGCCCTGAGTATCCAGAGTCTTTTGTAGCTCGGAGAGATTGATGCCTGTAAGTCACAATACTGAACAAAGTCATTTACAAAGTCAATGTTTCAGGCTCACTCTTCCATGTTGCCAATGCGCCAGAGAAATTTGTTTCTGGAGAAGCCATGTCCAGTTCAACTGTCGACCTCACACTGAGCGAGCTGCAGCAGCGTCACTGATTCTAGACGCCACGTGATTCTTGCGATGACGAGCTTACATAAATAGATTTATTCCGTCAACCTCTCCGTAGAAGTTAATCGTCTCCCTCTTTCTCTCCATCTAACCGTCATCATCCCCCTACTCCTCGAAAACATACAATGGGTGTCCTCGATATCGTTCCTGTTCGTCCCCCTCCCTGCTATATGTGTGAGCTGATAAGGGACCGATGATATCTCGTTTTGCAGGCTGGTGTATTGACTGGCGATAATGTCCGCAAACTCTTCGATTATGCCAAAGAGCATAAGGTGTGTCGCGCATTTATTCAAGATCGGTGCGGTCCAAGTGACTCCGGTCTGTTTTATGCCGGATGTTATTCGTCGATAGTTTGCCATCCCCGTACGTGAATAGATTGTCTTTCATCGATTGCACCGTTCACCTCAACTCCGATTTTCATGACTGCAGGCTATCGTGAGTTGTTCGTCTAATTTATACTGCGATTTTCTTTTTGAATTTGAGGTGATAGAATGTGACCTCGTCGTCGACTGCCAACGCTGCCCTCGAGGCCGCCCGGTACCTATCTATTCATCTTCCATAACCATGTGAAATCTGACCGGCCTGTAGCGATATCAAGTCGCCCATCATCATTCAAGTCTCCCAAGGTGGAAGTGCCTATTTCGCCGGCAAGGGCCTTGCCAACGATAAGCAGCAGGCGTCCATTACTGGTGCCGTTGCGGCTGCTCACCACATCCGCACTGTCTCGAAAGCGTATGGGGTGTAAGTCTTGAACCTTGACCCTGCTCGAGGTTTCTGCCTCCCCCTGATTCTCTCATATGTGACAGCCCTGTCGTTCTCCACTCAGACCATTGTGCCAAGAAGCTCCTCCCCTGGTTTGATGGGATGCTTGCGGCTGACGAAGAGTACTTCAAACAGCACCAGGAGCCTCTCTTCTCCTCTCATATGCTTGACCTGTCCGAAGAGCCTAAGGACCAGAACATCGCTACTTGCGTTAAGTACTTCAAGCGCATGGCACCCATTGGTATCTGGCTTGAGATGGAGATCGGCATCACGGGCGGAGAAGAGGACGGTGTCGACAACACTGGCGTGGACAACAACAGCTTGTACACTCAGCCAGAGGATGTCTACGATGTCTATGCTGCTCTCAGCCAGATTAGCCCCAATTTCAGTATCGCGGCGGCGTTCGGGAATGTGCACGGCGTGTACAAGCCCGGCAATGTCAGGCTGCATCCGGAATTGCTGGCGAAGCACCAGCTGTATACGAAGGAAAAGATCGGTGGGAAGGTCGAGCATCCTTTGTATGTTGCTTATCTTGCGTTCTCACCGGCATCACATGATTCATTACGGGCCGTGCTCATAGGTTCCTCGTCTTCCACGGTGGATCTGGCTCCACCAAGCAGGAAATCAAGACTGCCGTGCAGAACGGTGTTGTGAAGATGAACGTTGATACCGGTGCGCGTCAAATACGCCTTGGTTTGTGGACGCCGTCTGACGTCGTCACTTTTTAGACACCCAATTTGCCTACCTTGCTGGTATCAGGGTAGGGAAAGCTGAAACACTTATTTTCTAAGATATATCTGAAGCCCAATACTCCTTTTCAGGATTTCGTCCTCAATAAGAAGGACTACTTGTTGACTCAGGTTGGCAACCCGGAAGGTTCTGACAAACCCAACAAGAAGGTGTGTTGTAACAAAGTGCAGGATTGCTTCCCCGTCGATTTTAATTAGATTTTGTTTCGCAGTTCTACGACCCTCGCATCTGGGTCCGTGAGGGAGAGAAGACTTTGGCGAAGCGCGTTCAGGAGGCCTGCGCTGACCTCGGAAACATCAGTACGTGATCTTCCTCATCGTTGAACGCTGAACCCCGCCAATGTCTTCATTGTCCGCCATTAATTCACACCTTTCCTTAGACCGTCTCTGATTTAAAGGACTTCGAGATAAAATGGGAAATGGTCAGTCGAAGAAGAATAAATTTGTAGCTGTGTTCGTCATCAGGACTTGTGGATGTATTCGTGTAGCCTGTGTAGCGTCGATTGAATAGAGCGCTGCTGTACTGTCTCTGGGACGTTATTTAATGATCTGGAGGATCCTGTAGGCGTTTGTGAATTTGTTTTTTGGCTGCTTGTCCATGACTCTGGACTCAGTCTCGCGTCGAACCAGTTGTAGAGCCACGTGATGGGAAAAGCGAAAGCCTTTCGGCGACTCTTCGTCTGTGTTGCTCGCTGTACTTCCGCCAGTCCCGAACTCATCCCTCCAGCACTCCTGCAGGTTCAAGTCGTGCGGCTTGTATCAATCCCTGATGAATGCCCTGCGTCAACCATTGAGGGCAGCCCTTAAGTGCCGCTACACAACTGCAGCCCCAACCACACCGTTCGTACCCCCCGCCGCGCTCCAAGACGTGATCACGCGCAAACGACGCGAAAAACGGAAGCCCGAATCTCCAACCTTTTACACCGGACGATCCGACTTTTTCGACCAAGTTTCGAGTCTTGAGACCGCAGTCCAGCACGCCCGCCGCTCGCTCACCCTGCTTCAGCTGCTCCCCCTTCCGGCTTTTGCTCGCGCCTCTTTACCTCCCGCTCAGCCCGTGTGGCGCAATCGTGAGGATATGTCCGCGCTCTTCGCGCGCAAGCTCACGACTTCGAGGTACAGGCGGATCCTGACGCTCTTGTCGGAGCTGGAGGAGTACCAGCGGATCGCGGGAACCGCAGGGCATCAGGATTTTCGGGAGGCCATCACAGCTGTCCTGCAGATGTTTGAGAGAAGTGACAAAGCGGCGGTGCTGGCACGAGGGAAGAGGAAGCCGGTGCAGTTTGACAAATACGGGCGCACATGCACCGTTGGCAAGAGGAAGGAGAGCACGGCGAGGGTTTGGATGATCCCCGTCCAGCAGCCCAAGCAGAAAGCGGTAGTAGTGGAAAATACCCCAGCCCAGCCTCCGAATGGCTTGTACTCGTTGGAGCCAGTCGTGGACGATGCCTTTGCGCGTACGCCGACGTCGCACCCCAAGGTCAACGTGACGACGACGACGATCCTTGTCAATAACCTGCCGCTGAACCAGTTTTTCCCCTCGCCTGCGGATCGCGCGCGCATCGTTCGCCCTCTCAAGCTCGCCGGTGTTCTCGGCGCCTACAACATCTTCGTCCTCGTTCGCGGAGGCGGTACGACTGGCCAGTCGGGTGCTGTCGCTCATGGTATTGCAAAGGGTGTCGTAGCACACGTGCCCGAAGTTGATACGGTCCTGCGTAGAGGTGCGTTGATTTCCTGGATAATTATGATCTACATGCGAATTTCTCATGCGCCTTCATTTTCTTCCTTTTTTTCTCTACTTCACAGCGAAACTGCTCAGACGTGATCCTCGTATGGTTGAGCGTAAAAAAACCGGTATGGCCAAGGCGCGCAAACGGGTGAGTTGGATACCTTGTCTTTTCTCCAGAGTCCCCATCGCTCATCCTCTGCCTGCAGTACACTTGGGTCAAGCGTTGATCGTCCAATATATTATACATTTTCACTATTTACTGCTTTTCAATGCACATTCATCTTCATCACCGGTCTTGCCAGGATTGATGATCCCTTGCTCAAATCCAGATTCGCGTTGAGCAGCTGCTCACTGATAGGCATAACCTTTTGTCACTGCAACTACTTACAGAGTTGAACAGCAAGTCACAAGGTGTCCAGGCTATACAGACGTCCGCAACCGAAACTTGGTTGTTCCGAGACAGGTTTCGTCTTCCCCAATACGTCTCCAACTAGCGCGAATGTATGAATATCTTTTTTCATTGCCACCTTGCAACACGTTGCACAACAGTAGATTCACCACCGTCACAGCCAGTCATCAACGTTTCAACGCTTGCGCTTCCTCGTAGTAGCTCTTGCCGCTTGCGGAGGAGCTGCAGGGAAGGCTGCAGGCGGCGGACCGGCCACCCGCAGCAACGCCGCCTGCTGCCTTGCGAAGGCCGCTGCCGCCTGTCGTCTCTCCAATAACATCCGCTGTCTTTCCATATGCGCGCGCAGCCTCTCCGCCTGTGTAATTCGCTGCCGCTCGAGCACAACCTGGTGCTCCCTCTCCACCTGGCGCTGCATCTCCACCTGCATCTGGCGCCTCTGCTTCTCCAACTCTGCCCGCCGCTGCGCATACTGGTGCTGGATTCCTGCGTACATCGGCTGCGCGTTTGCGGCGACCTGAGGCTGGGCTTGTTGCTCAGCGAGAGCCAGATGAGGGGCGGGAGGGATGACGACACCCACGCGATGTGCATGAAGTCGCACATCGTAGTGCATCGCCAGTAAGTGCGCCGCCGGAAAGTGCGCGGCTGGGGCCGGTCGCGGCAGCGGTAAGTGCCCGGCTGGGACTGGTGGCGGCGGCGGCGGCAAGTCCACTTTGATGTCCTTCTCGTCGACATCGGGGTGCGCAATCCTGTATTCTTCGAGCGCTCTCTTCGCCGCTGCGGTAACCTGAAATCACATTCAAAATGAGCCAACCTGTTTCACACATACGGGAAAGAGTCGATGGCATACTTCATCGCTGTGCCTCTGTTCCACGGCATCCCAAAGGGGGCACAAGTTAGATGAGAGACCTGTCGATGAACCAGGGACATTCTATGAGGAATGCAATCAGCATAATCTCGAGGTCTGAATGCTTGACCAACCGTTCACCTGGTGGAAATGGTCGTAACCATGTACAATTTTGCGGCAGACGTAGCATGATAACGTGCGGCAATGAGGACATGTCATTTTGTTGCACTACGAGGAAAGGTGAAGATGAACAGGAAAATCATAGGGACATATCGTCATTGCTCACCCCGGACTCTTTGATGAATGCTGCATGCGACAAGCAGGGATGGTAAAGAATAGTTTGGACCCATTATGAATACTAAAGCTATGGTACACAACGAACCTTTCTTGCACTGCGGACAATTGCGCATGAGCGCTCGAGCTAAGGGGGATAAAGTCAGACCATAATTCTATCCTGAGATCCGGGACTTACTCATGGCCTCCTCGATAGCATGTTTGCCGTCCAATTTCTTATCGTCTTCCACCTCTAGAGTTATCAACAGACTCGTTTCAGATGATGAAATAATGTATGTCGACAATCAACGCTACCTTCACAACTCTTTGGTAAATGGTCCTGCACACATAAGGGTTGAAGCCACGATAAAGTTCAAACAGCATTACTGGCTCACCTCTTTCTTGCATTTCCGACAACTGAACTTCCCACACTCCTCGTTCTGACACCTGAATATCTTGTCGGTCTCAATATCGACATCGATGACGGCCTTGTAGTCACAGAACGGACACTCCTCCAAGCCCTCAAGACCCGCGGCTTCCACATCGCGCCGCTGACGCACACGCTCGAACAGCTCGAGTAACTTCACAGGCAGGATGCGACGCAGCTCCGAGTCGGGAAACGGGAGCTTGCAGCCCGAAAGGTCCATGCAAGTCAGATCCGGGTTGTGTTCTCCAAGCTTAGTCGATGCATAGGCGATCACGCACTCCGAGCAGAAGAGATGCGTGTCTGGACATTGGATCATTTTGTTCTGAGATAATATGAGAGACGGTAGGTACATGGCATTTTTTCAAAAAAGAAAAAAGAAAAGGCTGCTTACGAAGGGATATTCTGTGAAACAGCAACCACACTCGATGCCGTCTGCCACATCGTCCTCAAACACTTGCGCACTGGTCGACGCCTCTGCTGGTGCCTGAGCGTTTTCGACCTCTGCTGGCGCCTGAGCATTCTCTACATCTGCTGGCCCCTTGACAATCTCCAAAGCGTCTCTGGCCAGCTTTGTGAGCAACCAAATTCTCTCCTGCGCGAACTCGGCATCGTGCAAGGCCGCCTTACGCTTTCCCTTCTTTTTTGCATTCACTCTCCGTGTCCGCGCCGCCGGGTCTTGTGGGACATAAGGCAGCTTTCCACTTCCACTCTGTCGTTCCTTCAGAAGACACAAATGAGTAGGCGCATATAGGTTATTGTTCACTGCTAGCATGATGTTGACGTGAACTTCGGGTATCTCAGGAAAGTCAACGTATAATTGTTCCTAGAGGAGAACGTCCAGTAAATACGCAAATCAAAGTCGAAATAAGGCCAGGCCACATACTCTGGTTAGCTCGCCATAGAAAAGACCTCCTTTCTTCTCTCGATCCGATCGTGCGTAGTCCACCAGCCCATCCTCCTTTGCAACGTTTGACTGAAGGGAAACTTCCCTGGCCTTACCTTTGTTGTTGTTTTTCGGATACGCGGGGTTTTCAAGCAACATATGCATAACCGCGTCGGCCAGGTTGTTCTTGAATGCCATCTCGTACCGGCGCGCGAGGTCCCGCACGTACGTGGGACAGACATCTGAGAAAACTTCACGAGCTTGAGCCACACAATGTTCAATTGGATCTTCTGGCTGCTGCGGCTCGACGGGAGCCGAGGGATCAAGCGAATGGGATAGAGTTGGAGGTGTCAGTACAGGTGAGTGTGGCTGGTGAGACATAGGAGGCTTGGGAGGGGTATTGTGTTCACGATGAGGCGTGCGCTTCGATGCACTGGCATGGATATATATCAACGTGTTGTACAAGCTGTTGTCTGCAACAACTGGAAGTACAATGGCGAACATACCTTGAATTAGAGCTTTGTTCCGCAGGCCGGCGCGCAGGCTTGTACGCCTGGGTATTCGAAACATTGGAAGATCCTGCCCGAACTTGCTCCGCCTGGCTCGAGGTCTTGCGTCTCTTTCGTGGTGCCTCGGACTCTGAACTTGTGAGCTCTATGACTTCAACCTCCATCCCCTCGTCCGGAAGAAAAAGCGGCACGCGCTTGGAGAACAAAGGACGTGGGCTAGCTTCAGGCGAAGAGGTTATTTCTATGATGTCGGCCATGGTGATGATTCAAATGAATGTGATAAAATGAGGGATTGTCGACAAGCTGATTATAAGGGAAGAGGTCGGAGAAAAGCGGGCCAGCTACTATGTTTCAAAGCTCCAGCAATGCTTTGTTGTACTTGTCGAGGTTATAAATTGAGAGCGCTAGTCGACGGTCGAGGGCTTTTGGCTTGCTTATGGAAGAGGGCTTTCCGATTGTAGGATAGAGAGGATGAAGCAAGTAGTGGCAGAGTGTAAAGTAGGAATTGCAGAGCAACTTTAGCTGAAAAGCAAAGGCGCACGGTGGCGGCTGCCAACCGTAGCTGCGCGAGGTTGCGGGACAAGACTCGGCCATGTACCGCGCCAACCCACCGGTTTCTGAAGTGATCACTCGTGAGCACGAACGGCGTTTACTGCCTTGCACCACAGAACACCGCGAAAAATTCAATTCGGAATCCATGTTCCTCGAAATTACTCGATAAAAATCCGCTGGCTCCCGTAAGCCGTATCTATTACTGATGATGATCCATGATAGCCAGTCAGGTGAACGAGTTTTCATCAGTGTTCACGACTTCAAGACATCTAACACTGCCGACCATGCATTCTTATAGTGTCCTTGTCCATTTCTTGTAAAAAATATGGAATCCAGAAATATCTCTATGTCGGATCCACCAATGAGAATGAGTTAAATTTAAAATGATTCTTTTTCGGGGACGAGCTTTGCGCTGATCGTACACTGTACCGTTACAATGTCATTATGTTGCCTGTAGACAGTTTCATTGCTCAACAAACAGTCAGGAAGTATCACGTATAAAGGTAGACTATTGCGTAGGAATGCCCACCCACTACGCCGTGGCATGGAATGTAACCAAGGCACTCCAGCCGGGTAGCCGCGTTTGGCAGCGATTCAGCTTTCGCAAGGGAAAGCGGAAACACGGCGATATTCCACCAAAAGATAAAGGCAAGGCTATCTATGCTGCTGCATCAATTCAACTGCCATGCATCAGTACTAGGTCTGCGCCAGAAAATCTTGGAAGGACACTTATGAAAACCATAGAGATAAGACTGCGAGACCCGCCGCATTTCTCGGTTCAGAATAATCCAGTAAATATGACCGCCACATCCTAACTAACCCCTCCCCCGTGGTATCTTCTCTATGGAATCCGAGTCTGAGCGTCTAATGTACAGGGCACATGAGGAGACGTGCGGTCAGTACATGTCGCAGTTCTGTTGGTGCCCTGGCGTCAGGATGCATCGAACTCCTAGGACAGGATATGGAAGACGAACAAAAATGATGGACTTGACAGTTAGACATCGAAGTTAATTTGGGCGAGTGTGAGCGCGATAGCGATGAACGACTTCAGAGATAATACAATAGAGCGCCAGCCAGAGGGTTTTTTTGTTTGGGTTGAGCCAGCGCCCAACGCCGTGACCATCTCTGCTGACCCTCCTATGCACTATATACAGAACAACAAGAGACTTACCCGTGCCCTGACTTCTCCTGGATGGAGGGTTGTGCAAACTTCAATTTGTTGAACGAAGGGATGATGCCATTTGATATATGAAGAATCGACTCGCCTGCCTCTGAGTGACTTATAGAGCGCAAGGTGAGAACTCGAAGAGAATCCCCAGTTTAGCAATTTCGTCCATGTCGTCCAGCATGACATCCAGCGCTATCCAGCCTCGATCGGATGATCAGCTGCTGATCACGAGAAAGTTTATAAAACAGATTCCACAAGGTCAGCAGTAATGGAAGGCTCCAAAAGCAGCTCTCCTCGCCTCTCCTCACTTGTCGACAACCATTCCGAAGCGATCCCTTTTGCCGTGAGTGCATATTGTGAAATCATAAGAGATCGTGCTGACCTGGAAGCTGACCTTCGAAAACAGTCATACGAATTTCGCTGCCATTGCAGGTTCTCCGATATCGAGTCACACGTCGCATAGATCATTGCATCGATGGATCGTTTCCCTGAAGAAATATGGTCCGACATCTTTCAATTTGCATGCTGCGATATTGATGACGGAGGGGCAACGGGGCACTCACTCTCACTCGTCTCCAAGGATGTCAAGCGCATCTCCTACCCTGTCCAGCTGCACTCTGTCGCGTTGCCAACGCTGGACAAAATGGTCGCCTTCATGGATATGCTGAGGGCGCATCCGGAGCGCGCGCGCGATCAATGTATCCGCCATCTGTCTGTCTCGCATCACTGCTGCGGACACGGAAAGAGGAATGACCACCATTTCAGTACCCTCATAACGACCGTCGATCTACTTTTACATGCCGTCGGGCAGCAGCTGCATTCCCTGCACCTCCACTTCACCACGCTTGAAAACCGCGAATTCCCCATAGAGCTCCCCGAGATGCCTGCTCTCAGGGAACTTTCCATCGACGCAGCGGCGATGTACTGCGAATTCCCAGTTCCCTTGCCCTCACTCCGACATCTTCGCATATCTAATTGCGAGACCGTGCGCCAACTGGCCGCCGTGTCCCAAGCAATGCACAACCCTCTTTCCGCACTCCCAGAGCTGCGCTATATCGATATCTCGCATAATCTACATCTCAACGGTGCCACCAAAGTCCTCACTTTTCTCTTGGGCATCCCTCAAGACGCTCTAAATCCCCTCAGCGCCTCTCACAAGGGCACGCTTGGAAAGGAGTCGCACGAAAAAGCCGTGGATAAGATCGAGAAGATCGTATATAAATGGCAGACACCTGATCTTGAGGGTATCTGGAACCTGTCGGTGGGCTTGTTTGTACAAGATGTCAATCGTCTGTTGAAGCTAGAGCGGTTGGCTAAAGGAAGGTTGACGGTAGTGCAGCCACCCGGTTACGAGCAAAAATATAACGAGGAAGCGAGTATGTGGGCATTCAGGTAGGCGCATGCCGAGATTTTTGGGGTATGAGGGTACTGTGGAATATATCCCCGGCTGGCTTCTTACTTCCAATCATCTTCTGGCATGTTTCTCAACGTACCTTACATACGAAACGAGGTAGAAATTGACAACATGTATGTCACAGATTTACCCGTATGAAAGAACATTCCGGTACTGCGACCGCGACTCAATGCTCACCGTCTGCGAAGCACAGGTCAGTCAGCAAGACCATTGAGAAGCATGAAAGCATGATGTGACCACAAGCCTTTGTTTCGGACCTTCTCTCGCCAATGGTAACATTTGTTATGCCCTCCGGCGCGCACAGGAGGTTCTTGTCA
Organism: Bondarzewia mesenterica; assembly: GCA_004802705.1. Taxonomy (NCBI): domain Eukaryota; kingdom Fungi; phylum Basidiomycota; class Agaricomycetes; order Russulales; family Bondarzewiaceae; genus Bondarzewia; species Bondarzewia mesenterica. The sequence goes on from SGPL01000481.1 coordinate 21,605, forward strand.
ATGACGAGTTTGTAGAGGTTTGTAGCAACGTCGGCGCGTTGCGCTGCGTCGAGGCTATACGCAAATCTGGGTGACGCAATCATGCGGGGCCATCAACAGAACGGCTACGCTCGAGGACAAGCGCAACAAAATCCGACAACGATGAGATCAATAGCTAGAGTGTCTGGCCATCCGCAGTTATAACGTTCCCGCTTCTCCATTCACTGAGCGTAACCGTCTCGGAAACTGAGCCTGCACGATTCCCTTACCTTCAGAATTTCCCAAGCTTGTTCTTCGTCGTAGAAATTTCGCAGCTCACCTTCAAAATTTCCGTTGAGCATTTTCTCTGTCCTGCTCGTACTTTCCTTGCCATTCAACGTCCGTCCATGGTCACCGCAAGATCCATTTACGGAAGTGGCTTTGAAAATGTCACGCTTTGTCCTGCTTTATCACGCGTGACGAACTTGGCCATAGTGTCTGGGCTTTCAAAGAAAGTGGCTCAGGCTATTAAGAACACCAATTCCATCGTTGTGAACGCCATCTGGCTTGTTCTCGTCTTTTTATCGAGGGACTGTCGTAGGAAGTTTTAGCGGTCGTAGACGAAAGCACCTCGTTCAGCCCCTCTCGCAGCATTCCAGTGCCACCGTCTCACTTCCAGTTGCACTCGCTGACATAGGACTCACATCCAACCTCACCAAGATACTGCCACACGTCCTCAATGGCACCTTCAGGATTGTCTCGGGATGAGGGTTCGCAGGACCCCCCCGTTGATCACACCGGGAGGCTCGTACAACATCCAGGTGCGCAGACTTTTCGTTGCTTAGTCATACACATGGTTTTCACCTTCGTCCGCCACACTTCAGACGATCTCGGTCGGCTGCAAAATTTATGCCAAACGATGGAATCCCGACATTTCAGCGCCGGAGGAGCGTCTAGCGGAGATTCTTTCTATTCGCGACAAGCTCGTGAGCCCGTATCTACGTCGCCAGCCCTCGACGGCTTCTGCCAGCTCTTCCACATCCACACCCCCAGAGCTCTTCCCTCCCAATCCCGACCTCGACAAGTACGATTTCTTCATTCACTGGGACACGTTTAACAAACGCCTCGATGAATGGATTCCCGGTTCGCGCCTCGTTCTCTCGCGCGACCTCGAGTGGCCTCGCCAGAAGAAGGAGAAGAAGGAGAAGGAGAAAGTAGGGAAGAAGCACGGAGGGACGCCGTCGCCGACAACGAAGCGCGTGGGGAAGATGCCGCGGGGGAAGGAGAACGAGCTGCTGAGGCGCGCAACGCTGAACAACGCGATCGCGGGGCAAGCGATGGGGAAGGCTTCTCAAGAGGCGTCCCCTTCACCCTCTCTGTCGCGCGCCCAGAGTCCGTCTCTGAAGCGCAGAACGCCGCACGATGGGGCAAAGGAAGAGGAGGAGGAGGAAGATGAAGATGCGGACGCGGAGGGGGAGCCGGACGAGATGGACGTCGATGCGGACGCTGATGCGGATGCGGACGCGGACGCGGACGCAGACGGTGAGCCAGAGGGTGAGACGTTCGACCTGACGGCCCCTGCGCCCATCAAGAAACCCCCTCCGCTGTCTTCATTCTCTAAAGAGGCGGAAATAGAGAAGCTGCGCACGAGCGGGTCCATGACACAGTCGGTCTCGGAGGTCGCTCGCGTCAAGAACCTGAATCGGCTGTCCATTGGCCGGCACGAGGTGGACGCTTGGTACTTCAGCCCGTATCCTCGCGAGTACGCACACGTTCCCGTGCTCTACATCTGCGAGTTCTGCCTCTGTTACTTCCCGAGTCCGTTCATGCTCGCTCGGCATCGCAAGCGCTGCACCCTGCTCTGTCCGCCTGGAAACGAGATCTATCGACACGAAGACATTTCATTTTTCGAGATTGATGGACGCAAGCAGCTCAGCTTCTGTCGAAACCTGAGTCTGTTGAGCAAGTCTTTTTTTGGATCAGTAAGCTGTCCATCGTGATATTCCCATGTCCGATGGCTGACAGGCACCCTTTGATTCTACGCAGCAAGACCCTTTATTATGATGTGACACCGTTCATGTACTACGTGATGGTAAGCCCAATGACCCACGTCCCGCTCCGACACGGGCTCGTAAGTGGTCCCCTCGTATTGACCGGGCTGACTCGTGCCTATCTCATCAGTGTCAGCGCGACTCGTCCGGTTGCCATCTTATCGGATACTTTTCCAAGGAAAAGGAGTCGGCGGAGAATTACAATGTTGCCTGCATCTTGACGCTCCCTCAATACCAGCGGCACGGCTACGGCAAGTTCCTCATCGACTTCTCGTATTTGCTGAGCCAGCACGAGGGCAAGCTGGGCAGTCCTGAGAAGCCGCTCAGCGACCTCGGACTCTTGAGTTACCGCGCGTACTGGCTGGAGAAGATCGTGGAGGTGGTGTTGGCTGCCGGAGACGAGATCAGCGTGGATGAGATCGCGCAGGCGACATCGATCACCCACGCCGACGTCATGAATACGTGCGTCCAATTTCGCGAGTGATGTTCCATCCTCAGGGCTATCTGAAGGCTAATCTATTCGTGTGCTTCCGCGTCGCAGCTGCACGTCCCTGCAGCTGTTCAAACATTACAAGGGCCAACACGTCATCTGCCTCTCGGATGCCGTGCTCGAACGATACGAGAAAGCCAAGGCGAAGCGAAAGCGCAGGATTCACAAGGAGTACCTCAAGTGGCGGCCTCCGACCTTCACGAGGGACCAGCTGCGGTTTGGCTGGTGATGGGTCCGCTCTCCTCATGCTCTCCTCGGCTGTCTTGTTGGTCCTGTATTTGGATTATTGCGAAAGTGTGTATTATTCTGTACCGTACATGTATTGCGCGAGGCTCGCTCGCTACAATTTCTATGCATTCATCTGTTGACGACGACTCGGTGAACGGAAACGACCAGTCCCCCACGGACGAGAGTCCGACACATCTGATTGAGAATCGCAAAGCAACATACACCGCACGAGAAGAGGGGGAGGGCGAAAAAGGGAAGTGGCGAGTGATACCGCCCGTCCGTCCCTCGTGCAAAAAAAAAAGCGTCACGAATCCTGATCCACATCGCCCGCATCCCGCCGCCGCACCCTCTGACGCATCAGCACGGCGCCCGCATCCTCGAAACTCTCTTCACGCTCCAACATCGCGAACGACTCTTCCCCGCTCGTGCTCCCCTCCACGCCCGAAGACTCAGATCCGTCCCCCGACACGAGCCGCCGCCGCCGCCTCGTCCCAAAACCTGACCCCCCTCCCCCGCCCTCCCGTTCCCGTGCTCGATCCTCCTCTTCCGCCTCCTCCTCCTCCCGAATCCTCGCCGCCACATCCTCGCCCCGAATCAAACTCCCCCTCCTCCCCATCGTCGGCGATCCCGGTTGACTCACCACCGGCGAAAACACATCCACACCCGCCAACCGCGACTCCTCGTCCTCATCCTCGTCCTCCTCCGCCTCCTCACCCGGAAAGCACGCCGACGGCGTGGGCGAGCTCGGTTCGACGACGATAGCGGGGATCGCGGGGGTGC